>OY757912.1:4648525-4881089 GCA_963585895.1 Sepioteuthis lessoniana
CCCACTCCTACACTTTGGTATAGTAGCTATTGGAAAGGGAGTCTTCAGGTCACCCCCAGACCACGGTCGCTAACAACTATATATGTATGATAGATATACATATATGTATATTATATGTATTTATGTATGTTAGATATATTATCATAAATGTAATGTTGCTAGCCTAGATTTCCCAGACTCTCTCTTGCAAATAGTCTTAATCACCCATCACATTCAGTAGGTCCTCTAGACTACATCCTGTGTCCATACAGAGCTGTTGTAGATAAGTTCTAGCTGGTCATCCAACACCTGCTCATCTATGTGATGGAACCCACAGGAGAATGTAACTTATGAGTTCGTCGTTACTCCCCCAACAGTGTCCCACATGTCTTGTTTATCTGATATATGTATTATATATTTGTAAGATATATATATATATACATATATATATATATATATATACACATATGTACATGTATATATATATATATATATATATATATATATATACGAGGATCATTAAAAAAGTTTCCAGACGTTTTTTTGTATGGGCACTTTTATTGATAGTACACACATGAAACTCTAGTCCCCTTTGAAGTAATCTCTTCTGGCTGCAATGCACTTGTTGTACCATTCCAACAACTACTGGAAGCCCTATGGAAGTCCTCTTGTGTGAGTGTGTCAATGACCTTCATCACAGCCTCTTTCATCTCCTCAATTTTCTCATAACGACAGCCTCTGAGCTTAGGGAATAACCTAAAGTCACAGGGAGCAAGGTCTGGATGATAGGGAGGGTGAGGAACTGTCTTGATGCCCATCTTGTTCAAATAGTCTGTGACAAGGATGGAGTTGAGGACTGGTGCATTGTCCTGGTTGAAATGCCACTGACCCGATTTGAAGAGTGCTGGCCTCTTCCCTAGGAATCTCTTCCTGAACTCCCTTAAAACCTCAACATAGTAACCCTAACCCTAACTTTAACCCTTTGGCCAATCAACTCTGGTGTATTGACTTCCTTACTCTTCCCACACCTCTCATCATCCCTTACAGACTCCCTGCCTTCCCTGAATCTCTTATGCCACTCAAAAACTGATGCTCAATTCATGCAATATGATCGAATAGCAGTCTGAAGCATTCCATACATTTCTGTGGCATTTTTTCCAAGTTTAAAACAGAATTTTATTGCATTTTGTTCTTCTAAAGTGTCCTTATGTCCAGATTGCATTTTTGAAATTCACCAGCTGTGACAATCAGGCTTTAGTAGGCTGTATTCCAATTGCTGCTGTAGCTGTTCAATTGAAGCTGAAATCATAAAAATTGGTCAGTGGTCTCATAAAATGTATAGCAATAACATACTGAATTTTCAAGAGTCTACGACAATTTTAAATGTCTGTACAAAAAAGTCTAGAAACTTATTGAAGGCACCACGTATATATATATATCATCATCATCATCATCATGACGTGCGGCTAGCATGGATATCCCTGACCCTCTCTCTCCACGTCTGCCTATCATTCATCGCCTTCGGCAGGTCTTCGGGGTTACATCCTGTATCATCACATAACTGCTGTATGAATGTTCGAGCCGGTCGTCCTGCTTTTGATTGTCCATATGCAGGGGTCCACAAGAGCACATCACTTACGATCTCGTCTTTGCTTCTCCAGCAGTGTCCGGCATGTCTGGTTTGTCTAGCTTGTATAGTTTTTGTGATAGGTGGTAGGTGGCCGTACAGTTGGCGCCGTGTGGGGTGTTGCTGCCAGGACCTGTTCAATATTGCTCGCAACATTCTTGTATAATTGACGTCGAGCTTCTTCTCCAACCGTTTAGTCAGCGTCCAAGTAGTGCATCCATACAGCAGTATCGACACGACCGCCGCCTGGAAGAAACTGCGTTTCATTTTATTGGTCAGGTTTGATTTCCATATGATCGAAAGCCTATCAATAGCTGTCCATGCCTTCGTTGATAGATTTATATGAATACTTATATGAATATTTATATTAATAGATAGATAGATAGATATGAATATCTTATATATATATATATATATATATATATATATATATATATTTATATATACATTTACTTTACATATGTTTATATATTTTTATAAGTTTATATATATTATGTATGTATGTTGTATACATATATATTTTATATTTATATGTATTATATATATTTTACATTCATTTTATATTATACATAGATATATATCTAGGTCTACATATGTGTCCTGTCATCTGGGGCTTTAGAATATGCTGCATTCACCTTAGCATTCTGGTATCATTTTTCCAATAAGGTCACATGTTGACAACTTGTATTTCTTTAGGATAGGTTATTCATGGTTGAGCTACTAAAGTCTTCAAGTAACTCATATAACTCCATTTTGGTGCTTACTGGGCCAGATTGGCTTTTTGTGAGGTGAAATATTATCTACAGGCTGGTCATTGGAAATATTATCATCCATATAATATTACCAACTGAATTCTTTAAATTGCTCTTGTGGTGAACAAGTGTGAAACGTTACACCCTCACCCCCCCCACATTATCTCAGTCTTCTAACCATTTCACTTCTTAGCCGGCCGGTGATCAACTAGTGGTTCGAGGGGGTAACGCACATTTCTTTACCTACACAAGAATACGACCGAGGGAGACAGGAGAAAATAGAAAGACAAACGAACAAACAAAGCTTGGGGTTAACCAAGAGCAGAGGAAGGTATGCAACACTACATGCATGTGCATTCCTGATAGCAGATATAGACTAACGCTAGCGTGGGTTACTAGCGAAAATTCCACAATGCTACTGGAATCAGACATCTTGAGACTCTTCTTCACTGGACCCTATCTTGTCTCCTCGCCTCTGTTCCAGTGTCTGGTGGTGACTGCCCCTCCGTTCTTCCACGCCAACTTCTCCTGTTCGCCTCTCTCCCGTCCAGCCGCAACTCCTCTCTCGGGTCCAGCCACCAACTGCCTCTCTTGGTCTCCTGCCACCAACTGCCTCTGCTCCTGTCCAACTACCAACTGCCTCTCTCTGGGTCGCGTCGTCAACTCTCATTCGCCTCCCCGTACCACTTCCGGGTACGGCGAGATTTCATGTCCAAGAATCCTTTGTCTGGTTTCGCGCCAAAACAGACAATGGAATCGTCTGCTTTGGCAGCCTACCCCCATAGTGCTACATACCTCCCTCTCTTACCCTTGTCATTTATTCTCAATAAATTACAATACGATTTAACAAGCAAAAAAAAAAACAAGAACATTTACAGGAAGTAAAAACCGAACTTACAAAATTTTAAAGGGGTTCGGTCGTCCTCTAAAAAAAAATAATAAATAATATAACAACACCATATCATCATACACATAAAAAAAAAATTTTTTGAAAATAAAAAAAATATTGCTGGATTCAGCTCTTCCACCTTGCTCTCCTGTGAACAATTCTGGGGTCTCCTGACTCATCCCTATTCTTCATTCCAATAGGACTTTTTGATTCACCTCCAACAGTATTCAATTTTTCTTCAATTCGCCCCGCCCCCACCCAACAGAACACAGGGGAATTTTAACCACCCCTACCCAACAATTTCAGGAGGATTTTTCCATTCACCTCCAACATTATTCAATTTTCGAACATTTCACCCCATTCTCCAACCCATCAGAACACAGGGGAATTTTAACCACCCCTACCCAACAATTCAGGAGTATTTTTGGACTTGTCTCCCCCCTTTCCTTACGACGTGGGAGCATCAGTAATCTCCGCAGTTCGATCGGTGTCGTAACAGGAATAATGTTCCAGAAAGCACTGTGGAATTCACTTCCCAACCTGGGGGCCTTCACTGCCCCCTGCAACAAACAAAACAAGTCTCTCAGCCATCAATCACCATGGATTTTCAAAAGATAAGAACAAAAAAAAACAAAGCAATTGACACCATCTCCCAGATCGTCCAGCCATGACCAGCCAGTGGGGAGGAGCAACCGGACACCGCCCCGCGCCCAGGTATCGTCTTCCCAACCCATCGTCAACCGTTTCCTCGGTACCATTTCATCAATTCCATGTCAACCAGGCCACTCACTTTCCAAAATCATCGTTTGTATAACTTACTACCCCTCGATACCAGTCCGCAAAACGGGGCTCCCGCGCACTCCCCCCCACTGGGGAAACACGATCAGACGAAGTGAAGAAGTGCCAAGAGCAGTCAAACTTACAAAAAATAAACCCAGAAAATCCATGAAGGTAAAAAAAAAATAAAAATAAAAAAAAATAAATAAAATAAAAATAAATTAAAAAAAAAAAAAAGAATAAACAAATAACAATAAACAACAAAGCAAATGACACGGTAAGCCCAGTCCCCCAAAACCAACAAAAAAACAAGGCAAGTATAACAAAAAAAACAAACAAACAACAAAAACAAAGGATAGCAAAAAAAAATCCACACAAATTAAACAACAAAAAAAATTAATAATAAACAATTCACAGACAAAAAATAAAAAAGAAATAAAATAACTACAATTGACAAATATATAAAAATAAAATTGTTCTGAAGGAATCTGTCACGCATCCACCTTCTAACCCTTGTCTCTCTTCCCTTGAGATCTCTGCCCACTTCCACCATTTCTCTTTGCGTCTTACTTTCCTTCTCTCCTGTCCACTTGAATTCTTCCCTCTACCGGGGGTGGTGTGGGAGGGGATAGCGTTTGCTTCCAACCGTTTTTTTTTTAAATCCACAAAAAAAACAAAAACTTTCTTTTCTTCCTAAAATCCAAAGTTTACTTATTTTTTTTCATTCTTTCTTTCTTTCTTTTTTTTTTTTTTTTTTAACAGAGACAGGCATGGATGCAGTGACAAAAATTCCCTAGCAATCTTTCTTTCTTTCTACTTTTCGTTCTCTCTTTTTCTTTCTTTTTTTTTTCTTTCTTTTTCATGACTTTATCTGTTCTTCCTTCTCTTTCTTTGTTCAACTTTTCCGCCATTTTTATTTTTATTTTTTTTTATTTTTTATATTTTCCATTTTTTTTTTGGTTTTTGTGGTAGAAGCCTTCCTCCACCTTCTACCCTCTGCACTCGGAACGACCCGACTCTGACCAGTCGAGTTTAACCTAACTTCGAAATCTCACTTTCTCTCTAATTTCTCTGGGGTTTTGAAATACCACAAATTTTTTTTTTTCTCTTTTAGTGAACCTTGCAGCAAAAAAAAAAATTTTTTATTTTTTTTTAATTTTTTTTTTTAATCGGTGACTTATCACCTTTCCAGCATAAAAAAAATTACTATAAAACTTCCCAGAACGGACTAACTTTCTTAAGCCACTGGTCCTAACACTTAAGTATAAAAATTTCTATGTGAAACTGCTACGAAGAAGGAAAAAAAAAAGCATTTGAATTCCAGCGGTCAAGATAAGTGTGAAAAGAGGGTAAGGGAAGAAAACCTTCCTTTCCCTTCTAACAAAAATATAACAACAAAAAAAAATCAGCAGTTATCAAGGGTTTAAATATACACACACACACACACACAAAAACGAAATAGATTACTTGGGTTTTTTTTTTCACATCTTAAAATTTCCTTAAAAATCAAAGATTTTTTTTTAATCACCTCTCTAGCATAAAAAGTACTACAAAACTTCTCAGAAGGGACAATATTTTTTTTAAGCCACTGGTCCTATCACTTAAGGATGATTATACTATGGAAACTGCTACGCAAAAAAAATCATTTGAATTCTACTGGTCAAGATAAGTGTGCGAGGAGGGTAGGGGAATAAATTCTTTCTTTCCCTTCTAACAAAAATAGAACAAAAAAAATCAGCAGTTATGAGGGGCTTAAACATACATACACACACACACAAACGAAATAGATTACTTGGGTTCTTTTTTTTTTTTTTTTTTCTCTCTACATCTTAAAATTTCCTTAATCTAACAAATCTTTTGTTTCTTTAGTTCTTATATTCGAGTGCAGTGGGGGAGGGGGGAATGTGTATTCCTACCTTTGTAGATTTTTTCCTTTTCCATCTTTTTTTTTCTTTTTTTTCTTTGTTTCTTTCGTTTTCTTTTTCCTTCTTTTCTTTTCTCGTTGCTCGCAGGGTCCTTATTGCATTTTTTTTTTCTTTCTTCTTCGTCCGCTCGCTTCCCGACTCCTTCATCCCTCGATTCATTCCTATTTTTTTTTCATCCTGGTCAACGGCGCCATTGTGAAACGTTACCCCCTCACCCCCCACATTATCTCAGTCTTCTAACCATTTCACTTCTTAGCCGGCCGGTGATCAACTAGTGGCTGAGGGGGTAACGCACATTTCTTTACCTACACAAGAATACGATCGAGGGAGACAGGAGAAAATAGAAAGACAAACGAACAAACAAAGCCTGGGGTTACCAAGAGCAGAGGGAGGTATGCAACACTACATGCATGTGCATTCCTGATAGCAGATATGGACTAACGCTAGCGTGGGTTACTAGCGAAAATTCCACAATGCTACTGGAATCAGACATCTTGAGACTCTTCTTCACTGGACCCTATCTTGTCTCCTCGCCTCTCTGCTCAGTGTCTGGTGTTGACTGCCCCTCCGTGGTCTCCAGCCGCAACTGCCTCCTCTCCTGTCCAGCCACCAACGCCTCTCTGCTCTCCTGCCACCAACTCTCCTCTCTCCTGTCCAACTACCAACTGCCTCTCTGCTCTCCTGCCACCAACTCCTTCTGCCTCTCTCTGGGTCGCGTCGTCAACTCACGTTCGCGTCCCCTTACCACTTCCGGATACGGCGAGATTTCAGGTCCAAGAATCCTTTGTCTGGTTTCGCGCCAAAACAGACTCGTCTGCTTTGGCGGCCTACCCCCATAGTGCTACACTACCCAACCCATTTTTTATCTTCATGATGCGTATAGGCAGTGGCAAACGGTCATTTGTACTGAGATAACAATACCTGAAGTCATCTACATTGTGTACTAATAAATGATTCATTTCAAATGGAATTATTTGTTTTAAATATCAATACTCAAAACCATTTAACTCTGTGTTAAAAAATGATTAGTATTCAATAGAATTATTAGTATTAGATTGCAGTACTTGAGGTGCCAGTGGTGTAATGGTTATCGTCATAGGAAATGGACATGGCGACACGAGTTCAAATCCTGGACGAGACTGATTGCATTTCACATAGCACTAATACCCTTGGGAAAGGTATGAATCCAATTATTCTCCCTCCAGCTATGGGTAAATAGTAGGGCAGACTTGGTGAGGCAACTAGTCTAGGAGAAGGAAAACTGAATTCAAACTTGTTAAACTCCGCTTAAAAATTAACCTTGTGTCATATCCTGCTCGAGCGGAGGGGTTGATAAATATGGATAGCAGTACTTGAAATCATTTAACTATGTGCAAATAAATACGCAGTTTTGAATAGAATTATTAGTGTTGAAACTGTTTAGTGCCCTGAGTATGACATTAAACTGCTTTAGATGATCAGGTTTCAGTCTTGTAGTTTGAGGAATGTGGTATTCCTGGTTATTATCATTAATCTCCCATTTACTCTGACCCCAAGTGGTAGTACTTGTTAGGGTCCCCTCTATGGGTTGAATTAAGCTGTTCAATCTTGGGATGATTATTATTAGTTATCTGAAAGTATACATCTGTGTGCATATTAGATTGGGATACTTGATAAATAGAATTATTTGTATTAAATAGTGATACTTGAAGTCATTTGACTGTCTGTGGATGGGTGATTGCCCTTGGATAATGGTGCGTGTAGCCATTTAACTGTATGAAAACAAATGAGCTCTGGCTCATTTAAGAATGGTGTTACCTGCAAGCTATTGACTTACCAGTCAAAAGTATATATACATATATATATATATATATATATAGTCACATGAATGTGCATTCAACACCATAAAAATAAATCAAACAAAGTCAATATGAACAAACAAAAAGTGCAAGGGAGGGTCAGCCTGTGACCACCAAAAGAGGCCTGCTCGATTGTGATATGACATCATAAAAGTAGTCCATGAAGATGGTGAAACAGATAGTAATCATAATGTAATGAATAATTGTAAGAAAATAAAATGGTTTCAGAAAACTTTTTAAAATTACATTTAAAAAAGAAAGAAATTGTTGCATTTTATACAGAACTTTATTTGATATTATTTTTAAAACAAAAATTGATTAGAAAAAAAATTGTTGTTACTGAATTCTCCATCAAAGTAAATAAGCTAAACATCACGTTACATTTCATTAAATTTTAAAGACTGAAATTTGATCATTTTATTTTTTTCAAATTTGAAAACAATTTTTGAAAAAACCATAATCAGCATTGTTTTAATTTGCATATTTTTATTTTGATTTTAATAATTATTCTGTAAAGTTACAATATTATTAAGTGATTATTACTCAAATACAGCAACAACTGAATTATGAATTAGAAAACAAACAAATCATAAGTAAATAAACAAATTACAAGTAAATGATACACTAAAAATATAGATAAGAAACAAGTAAATTAAATACAAACAATAGATTTAAAAATCAAATAATACTTACAAAAAATATGTTACAGATTGAAAATTTAGCTGAACGTTTGAAGTTTTCTTTTTTTGCTTAACTTGTTACTAATGTTATCATTTTCCTTAGAAAAAAGATTATTTAAGTGATCATTTGTTGATCTCCAAATAAACATTCCATTTTTTCTACATTGTGACTTTTATCACAAGTGTCAACATTAAAGAGAAGTTTATGATCTGTCAATATATTCAATGTTATGTGTATGGTTACTTTCCAGTGATTTACTGAATAAAGAAAATCTTATCAGTTTATCAATGACTACATAATTATCTTGAGCAAAATTTTTAGTTGTATCACATTACAATATTAAAAAGAAAATCTATTAATCCTCTGAAAACAACTATTTCAGGTATTTCTTCCACATTATCTCTTCCAGATATTAAATTTTTGAAACTATTGCATTTAATTTTCTTAAAAACTGCATAACAACAATAACCTGCAAAGTATAAAAAGAAGAACTTCTATACATTTATTAATATCATCCACTTTAAGATCAATTCTAAATTTATACGCATCTAACTTTTGTGCTCCTCTGTTACTTAATCCCAGTTTTGTTCCTGTAAATTCTTTAAATCAATTTTAATGTGCATTTGGTAAGCTCACTTCTAAAACTGATAGAATTTTGATTTTTTTCATACTCTAGTACTTGTCATATGAAGATATTATACTGATCCCCACAACTTACCAAACCTTTTTTCAAGGGATTCAGTTTGAAATTTGTTCAGTAATATGTATAGTATTTTCAGTTTTTCTATGCAATACTTGGTCATTAGTTGTCTAAATTTCTGAAACAAAGCTTGATGATTTTTATAATTAAGGGTTTTCAGACTATTGTCTTCATCTTTATTGTTATTTCCACGTTTTGGACGATATATCGTCCGGCCTTCTTATGGCTAATGGAATCAAAACAAGCGACCCCTGTGGAAGTAGTTCGAAATTCTTTGAAGATTACCGAGTTTGAGAAATACCTGAAGAAGGTCGGAGGGCATATCAGCAGAAACGTTGTGGAAATAACAATAAAGATGAAGACAATAGTCCGAAAACTCTTAATGATAAAAATACTTGGTCAGTTCTAGAAATGCATAAGTTGTATGATGCAAAGCAGTGAATGTTTCCTTTGTTAATTTACTATTTCTTCTAGATATTCTATTCCAAGACTCTAATCAATCAGAGAGTACGGAAGAATGAAAAATTTTATTCATTTGCAGTAGATTACAGTATTTATTTCAAAGCCAACAACCTATATATGGTATTTCTTCATTCAGTATTGTCCACCAAACATAAAATATGTTTATATATTTTGCAACTTCTATAAAAATGAAGCAGACTTTTCTGTTTTCCTAAGGTCAATAATCTCTGAACAGTGAACTCATTAAAAATCAACCAATTATTATATATTTAACTATGTCAAATAAATTCTCAGCTTTTGAAATTTCAGTTGACATATCTTGCACAACATCCTTATATTCTAAGAATACACTGCTAAAGTGAAAGTACTTGTTGCAGCTTCATTGCTGTTGTCAGATAAGCCAACAATCATCATCCTCATGTCACACTGTTGGTATGGATTTCCCTGACTCTCACAAATTGCCTCTATCATCCATCACTCCCGATAGGTCCTCTAGACGACATCCTCTGCCCATACAGAGCTGTTGCAGGTAAGTTCTTCATGGTCATTCAACATTTACACATCTGTGTGAAAGGGTCTATAGGAGAATGTCACTGATGATTTTGTTCTGGCTTCTTCAGCAGTGTCCCACATGCCTTGTTCGTCTTATTGGATAGTTTTAAAGATAGGAGGTAGGTGTCCATACAAATGTTGTTTCGTGGAATGTTGCTTCCAGGATTTGTTCAGTATAACTTGTAATATTCTCGTGTAATTCCTGTCTTGCTTTTTCTCTATACGTTTTGTCAATGTCCATATGGTGCATCCATACAATAGAATTGACACAACTGCTGGTTGGAAAAAATCGTGTTTTATTTTATCAGATAGGTTAGACTTTTATATGATCGATAACCTATCAATAGCAGTTCATGCCTTCACTAGTCGCATCTCATTGTCACTTTCAGTTGATGAAACGCTGCTACTGAGGTACGTGAACTTATCCAATAATTTCTGAGAACCACCATTTCAATTGGAGATATCTTCTTTTTGATTAAAAAAGATATATTCAGTTTTGCTTGCATTCATGTGGAGGCCAACACCTCCTGCTACCTGCTCCAGACTATGCAGCAGGGATTCGGCTTGAGTTGGTGTATTTGTTAGAATAGTTTCTGCAGGGTATCATCTGCTTCTTGCCTTTTTTAGTGTAAAGCCATTTTCTTTCATTAGATCTATCAACATTTGAAGTACGTAGTCTAGGCAGATTATGAACAGATATGGGTCTAATGTATCCCCTTGCAGAACACTAACAGTAACGTCAAAGAAGTCTCTGTCTCCATCTGGTGAGCAAACAGTTACTTTTGTGTTTTGATAAAGCATCATTATGGCGGTGACAGTTTCTTTGGGGAGTGCATATGCAAGAAATATTTGTTCCATCTTTCCTCTGTGTGTACAATCAAATACCTTGAAGAAATCTATGAACAAGAATGTCACTTCAAGGATTTTTTGCACAAACTCCTACTATGATTCAACAGATTGTCAGAATCTGTGATGTTGTGGATCGATTTCTCCAAAAACCGTTAAGAATTTTCTCAATTTCTGGTTCAATGCAGTTGAGTTGTAGAGCATTATAAATTTTAGCCATTATGGAAGTAAGGGTTATGCCTCGGTAGTTCTTGGCAATTCCAAGATTACCTTTCTTGGGGAAGGAGAGGATGCAGCCTTTTGTCCATCTCTCTATTGTGTTCTGGTTATATACAGCATTGCAGTAAGTCATTTCCTTGTCTTCCATATTTCTGGTGGTATTTCATCGAGACTGGCAGCTTTTCTGTTTTTATTTTTGTTAGTACAACATTGTGTTCTTCTCGAATAAACTCTCCTAGTTTGATGGCTTGTTAGTTATTTATCTTTTTCATGAACAGTTTATCTGAGACATTAGGGAAGTTTCCAAGCAGATTTTTGAAACATTCTTTCCACATCTGTATTCGTTCTTCTTGGCTGGCAGCTTTTAGTTTAGATCTGGAGGTGTTCTTCTTTTTACTCACTTCATTTACTGTCTGCCACACTATTCGAGATTATCTATCTTCTACTGAGTTTCTAATTTTATTAATTTGACCTTGAATGTATTCTAATTGTTCTTTTTGGTATGCATTAATTAGTTCTCTTCGAGCCTTCTTTAGTTTCTGAGCATTGGCATTTGTTGGGTTTCTTTTATTGCATACGGATGCTGTTTTCACATTATCTCATTTTTTCCTCTCTGCTAGTGTCTCCTAAGGAACTCTATGTTTGGTTCTTGGTTTGGTTGGTATGCATTCTGTTGCTACTTCCATATGGGCATTGACACAATTCTCATATTCATCATTTGGAGTAAGTGTTTCAAATATCTCCTGAAGAGCATCGAATTTGTTTCTTCGTGTTATATATATATATATATATATATATATATATTGAAAGATCTTCATCAGTATGATTAGAGCTATTATTTGAAAAATAGTAGGAAGATGACTATTGATATGTATTAAAGAGATTGTTTTCATGAATTAAAGAAACAAGCAGCAAGATCTATTTGTTAGAAAGTAATACACAAGCCATTTACAATCCAAAAAAGTTTACAAGGATTTGCAGTTAGATTATTAGGTTAGTAACAATTGAAATTATTTGCTTTGAAAATTCCTTTGTTTATATACATATGATATATAAAAAAGGTAAAAAAAAAAGTAGTAAGTCTGATGGCAAAAATATTTTGACAAAAAGTATCTTTTATTATTTTCTATATTTTGGCAAAAATATTCTTTTTTTTAAAAACTATTTATATTTTGGGCCATTTGATTTATATATTTAATCTATGTAGGTATAATTCAGCATTTTATTTCAGAAAAGGCTGATTTCATCCTCTTAGAATACTTACCCTTAATGATAGTCTTTGGTTACGTTTCTTGAGGTTTTCAAGAAATTCTGATGCTGCCTCTGTATCTGTTAACACCAATTCTCTGATGATATTAAAGTTGTTAATTCTTGATAATGAAACCACTTACTTTAAATTCTCTCCAATCCCTGAACTCAACCTCATCACCATAATGTTCGTAGAGACAAAGTACCTTTTCATATCAAATATTTCCATTAACATACAAGGTTAATTAAATAAGTTTCCAGACTCTTTTCGTATGGGTACTTTTATTGATAGTACACACATGAAACTCTAGTCCCCTTTGAAGTAATCTCCTCCAGCTGCAATGCACTTGTACCATTCCAGCAACTTCTGGAAGGCCCCATAGAAGTCCTCTTGTGTGAGTGTGTCAATGACCTTCATCACAGCCTCTTTAATCTCCTAAATTGTCTCATAACGACAGCCTCTGAACTTAGGAAATAACCAAAAGTCACAGGGAATAAGGTCTGGACTATATGAAGGGTGAGGAACTGTCTTGATGCCCATCTTGTTCAAATAGTCTGTGACAAGGATGGAGTTGAGGACTGGAACATTGTCTTGGTGGAAATGCCACTGACCCGACTTGAAGAGTGCTGGCCTCTTCCCTAGGAATCTCTTCCTGAACTCCCTTAAAACCTCAACATAGTATTCCTTGTTGACTGTCTATCCAGTAGGAACCCAGTGTATGTAGATCATGCCAGTCCTGTCAAAAAAAGGGATCATCAAAAATTTGTGGGTGGAGTTGCTCTGTCTGGCCTTCTTGGGTCTGGGAGAGCCAGCATGCTTCCTCTGGGAACTCTGTCTCTTGGTCTCTGGCTCATAGCAGTAGATCTAGCTTTCATCACAGGTCACCAGAGCATCAAGGACTGTGGGATCTGAATTGATCATCTCGACCATCTCCCTGCTGTCATGACAACGTCTTTTTTCTGATCTTCTTTGAGCACCCTTGGGACAAACTTTGTACAAATCTTTCGCATCTTTAGTTCCTCGCAAATAATTGTGTGTACAGTTCCCACACTGACATCAAACTGTACACTTATTGTCTCTATAGACATATGACAGTCCTTATCCATGAAATTCTTTATTTGGCCAATCAACTCTGGTGTTCTGACTTCCTTACTCCTCCCACATCTCTCATCATCCCTCACAGACTCCCTGCCTTCCTTGAATCTCTTATGCCACTCAAAAACTGATGCTCAATTCATGCAACATGGTCGAAAAGCAGTCTGAAGCATTCCATATGTTTCTGTGGCATTTTTTCCAAGTTTAAAACAGAATTTTATTGCATTTTGTTCTTCTAAAGTGTCCTTATGTCCAGATTGCATTTTTGAAATTCACCAGCTGTGACAATCAGGCTTTAGTAGGCTGTATTCCAATTGCTGCTGTAGCTGTTCATTTTAATCTGAAATCATGGTCAGTCATCTCATAAGATGTATAGCAATAACATAGTGAATTTTGAAGAGTCTACGACAATTTTAAATGTCTGTACAAAAAAAGTCTGGAAACTTATTGAAGGCACCTCGTACTTCTGCATATATTCTCTAGCCACATTTTTATCTTTGTAAAAAGCATTTTCTCATGAACTCGATACTATTTTTACTTTGGCAAATACATCACTAAAACTTCAAGAAATTTCATTTTCTCTTTGTTTTATTGCATGGATACTTAACTCATTTTTTCCTCCATTGTTTTGCTACTTGCATCAATGACATTGTTTTAAACTTGCAAGTTTTGTTGGAGACTTAGCACTTTTCTTGCCTTCTTAGGCTTTTCATTACTTTACTTAGTGTTTTTACTACCTGGGATTTTGGAATCCATGTCTCCCAAAAAAAAAGAGTATAATGCAAAAATACATCATAATTAGAAAATACTAAAAAAACACATGCAATGAGGAAGTTAGGAACTCTTAAGTGTATAGGAGAAAACTTAGAAAAAGAATGACTACTGAAGGGGTTAGTTTAGGTGATGTGGTTTCATGGAGAACAGGACATTAAGAGATTTTAAGTTTTTCTGAGTTCATTTTTTCCCCCTAAACATGTATGTTTTAAACTGCACTCTTTAAAACTATGTAAGATGCAAGCCCACTGCATGTATATGTGTACATTAGAATAGTATGGACACAATCAACAGTCAATACTGAAGCAGGGAAATACGAAACACTGACAACTCTCTGTTGTTCAGGTACGAAACGTTTATTAACTTCTTGACTTTTAGTTTTTCGACAAGAGGAGAGAGAGACACAATTTTTACTATGCTGACTGTTCCTACATCGCCCACAGTCAACCTCCCAGCTGGACTGGCCCGGCCCAGAGTCAAATCTCAACTAACTGCTTTTTTCAAAAATCACCAAATTCTCAGCTCATCGCTTCCAGTCATGAGGTCATTCACACCCCAGTCCCATTTCCTATCTGGTTTTTTTTTTAAGGACATTTGTGATTGTCATATCCTCTGCGCGAGAGTGAACTGTACTCAATGTGTGTGCACCTGCACTAATAGCCGAATAGTTCAAAGCCCAACCAAACTGAATGATAAAATATAATTAACAAAAAATTATTAATATAAAAAAATTCAATCCGTAATTATATAACACTATCACTGATATTGAGCACTTAATTCATAAAATATAAATATAACAAACTACATATATATATATATATATATATATATATATATACATGTATATATTATAACAGTGTTGGTTGTCACTATCTCACTTGATGGGTTTGTGGCAGACCAAATGCGGTATAATTTGGAGGGTGCTCAATATCTTTGATAGAGCTTTTATATAACAAAGATAAATAAATATATATTAGTTTTTATATATGTAATACCATGGAAGCTTATCTACAACCACTGGTTTCATGCCGTCTTATTTCAACAATCATCAGGCAGAGATCTCTGCCTAATGATTGTCGTATAAACACGGCTTGAAACCAGTGGTCGCAGATAAGCATTCATGCTATTAAATATATATAAAAACTAATATATATATATATATATATATTTGATGATTTCTTTAGGTAAACTTCACAGTTAATCTCTAAAAAATAGTCCTTAATGTTACACAACTAAAAGAGAACTAAAATAAAACCTACAAGATTATTGCAAATACAATTATCTACTGTAACCCAGTTTCATGTAGATCATCTGACCATTAAAAATGACTTAAGTGGAGAATTTTTCACAATTATATCTATAAATATAAAACCTGCAAAAAACAATCGACCAATACCTACCAATCAAAATGTACACAATCAAAGAATTTGTAAAATACAGGCTGACAAATTAATATTTATTCTCGGGAAAATGACACAACAGCCAGCTTTTAAACTGGTGACACTTTAATATGAATTCTGGTCTTTTATTCAATACTTTCTCTCGGTTCACAAATTCCAATGGAGACAATTTCTCTTCAAAAGACAACCTACAGACACTTTTTCTACCATCACATACTAGCATTGTTTTACTATACATCATTTTATATCCAAGGGACCCACCAGTATCATTTTTTACTTTCCAAAAAAAAAAAAGAGAGAAATGATATTTACCTACAATTTTAAAAGCTTTACTTTTTACTAAATAGTTAAAGCTTTTTTCCAGATAATGAAGGATACTCTTCTTTCATAGAAATCAAAAATGTTTTAACAAGTAACTCTTTGTGTTTGATCTTGAATTGATAATCACTGAACATATGTATTTACGTATCTACCCCACTACGGACTGGATGAGACTCAAGGTCAATTTTTCTGCAGTGTACCGCTGGTTTGAATTTAAAGTATTTATTCTCCTCAACCATTTGCCATCCCAAGAATAAGAAATCCAGTCTGCTTTGCTATTTATCCATAGGTGTGTGTGTGTGTGTGTGTGTGTGTAAGAGATGGATTAATGCCTTCTTCAATGGCATTATTGTGAAGTGAGATGCAAATAGCTTTGTCCATTTCCTAAGATGATAATTGTTATGCTATGTGCTTCCACATGATCACTGGATATAAAGATGCAGTCAATAATTCTAAACGAGCATTAGGTTAATTATCGTGAAATAGTTTCAAACACACTCATCATCATCATCATCATCATCTGTGTTTAAAGTTGTCCTATTCTCAATAACAGAAGTCATTATGCTTGTTTTATGTATATTTCTTAGTGGTTCCCAGTTTGACATCAATGTGCCACAACAAATAATTTGTTGGGTGGATGTTGTGTTCAATAAGAAAAGAAAAAAAAAAGTACAAGAATTTCAATACTTTTCAAATTCAAGAAGAAATGAGAATTAGTAAGCAAATCAGTATGTTTGATTTTTTCTTTTTTTTTTTATTTGAAAATCCGCTTGATGTTAGCGAAATTTATAAGAGATTAAAAAAAATCTGAAGATGATTTTTCTTTTTTAACACCCTAAAATAAGGATTTTTATAAAGAATAAAGCCAAGTTGATTGCATAAATAATAAAATATGGGGAAATATTCTTTTTGATATTTAGTAACTTTTAGATTTGATTTATTGTATGAGTGGTCAGCAAAGCAACTTACAAGAAATTTGGCTTGAAAGACACAAGAGAAAAATGGCATAAATGAATCTTGTTGCAAATATAAAAGTCTTCTTGGAATCAAAGAAAACAGATTTGATTTGAAAAATATATGGATTATATTGTGTAGCTTGCAGGTTTCTTATATTTTGAACATAACAATCAACAAAAAATTTCATTACCTCTTGACCTACAAACCCAAAATTTAGAAGCTTTGATAATACATTAAACTTGACAAACTATTAAATAATATAAATTGAAATGTAATGAATTTGATTCATTGAACGTATTTTTTTTAATACTAGCTGAAATACTCGTCTATAAAAGCTGATTGATTGATTTTAACAGCATGTCAACCTGTCTAGGAAATCACATTCATTTTATGTTCTTATTTTCTTTGCTTTGTTAGAAGTTTCTTTTTTTCACAGTCCTATCAAATATGAATCTATTTTAAACAGATCTATTAGATTAAAAGATAAGGCCGTAAAAAAAAAATACTACTATTGCTGGTCAGACAACTAAAATATCAAAATTTGGACAGCCGCTGATTATTTTAAAGTCTTCATTGTCAAAAATTTATATAAAATGATTACAAATCAAATTGATTTTAAAAATAGAAGGATTATATTGTACATAAGCAGAGCTTGGAGGTTTCTCATACTTTGAACATGGGATTTCAATACCTTTTGAACCGCATTCATTGTACGTTCTTATTCACTTTGTTTAATTGTTAAACAGTTACATGATTGAAAAGAGATTTACTAATTGTGTTTTTATGTTATCAAGTTAATATTGTTTTATGAAAAATTTTTGGAAATAAGGTATGAGAATATCAAGAGGCTAAGAATTTAAAGAATCTGAGCAGATGTTGTTGAACAACTGTTTTAGTTTAGATTTAAAATAAAATATCTGTTGAAAAATTCATAAGAAAAATCTTGAATTCACTTTGAAAATGCTTTAGATTGAAAGATATCATCTGGTGTAAAAAAAACAAAACTGGAAAAGAATAAAGAGAAAAAAGCAAAAAATATTTAAGTGGTTATTTTAAAAATTTTCTGTGACAAAATTTTTATTTCCTTTTTTGACTGCTTATAAATTATACATTTTTAAGATTTATTTCCAAAATATCATAATATGTTGAACAAATTATCTGACGTTCAGTGATATGTATATAAAAACAGGCCAAAAATTTTGTGTATGAAAGAGTGTTAATACTTATTAGTATATCATAAGTTAAAACGAGTCAACCTCAGATATCAGATCACATATTTTGTTTGCAATGAATCTTTGCTGACAGGGCATATGTACTGAGTAAAACTAGTATAAACCAAAGACCAAAGATGTTTGTCTCAGTGGTCCCCAATCATTTTTTGCACTGGGTAGGGATTAATTACTACTGAAATATAGATAAATAGATCAACCATAAATCACATAGTAGACTGAGTCAAAAGTTTTGCAATATTTTGGTTGTACATGCTAGTCTGCAATATGTATATCATGCTCAAGCCATAGAAGTTGCCCCTGCTGTGGTTGGTAGTATCATGGTAGTTGGTGTGCTGACATGTTGTGTATTGCTTCATACCAGGAGTGTGATTTGAAAGCTGCACAGATGAACGTGCATCATAGGCTTTAAGAGTTCAAACTGGGTGATAATAGCACAGAAGCAACCAAAACCATTTGTGGCATGAAAAGTAAAGACACAGTTGATCATAGTAACCAGATGGTCCAAGATATTTCAGCTTACAAGAATGTCAATAATCAGTCCAAGTCAGGGAGGCTTAAATGTGTGGATTCTCTAAGCCATAAAAATAAATCCATCAAGTACCATGTTGAAAGTATCAGGCAAGCATAAGCATCTCCCAATCCAATGTGGTTCATCATCTTCCAGTCCTCAGCAAAAATATCTAGAGATGCCAAATTGTGCCTCATTTACTACCAAAATATTGCAAAACTTTGGACACACCTGAATATTAATGATGAACACAGCTTATACACTCAGTTTTGTTTCTGAAAGAATTTTTTAAAATATTAATTAATTTACAAAAGAATAAAAGATATGGTTTTGTATTATTATTACTGTATCTTTATATTTTTTAGGACTTCTTAAGAAACTCGCACGCAACATTTGTTTGATTACTCATAATAGAGATTTGAAACACGCACAAGTAATCATAAGTTAAACTCTGATTTCTATTAAGCAATTTACCTTCTGATATCCTTTAATTGAACTCTCAAAAAAAATTAAATTGAAAACTTTCAGTTCTTTCTATAAATATTTTTGCAGATAGAATTCCTTGATCACGATCACAACTGTTACATATAAAGATCTTTGTTTCTCTAACAAGAATTTGTACGTCATAACAGCCAGTTTTAAAGATCAAAGAACATAACTGTAACAAAAAAAAATCATATTGAAAGTGTTGATAAAAACAAGTTTCTTCATAACTTTTATAAATTAAATATATTTCTGGTTGGCATGTGTGTAAGTGAGGAACTTGACTGATTTCATCGCTACAAATTATGACCAGGTAGCACTTGCTAAACACAAAGGTCTGTTCTGGTTCACTTCTAATGTGTCTCTCCATCTGTTACTTATATATATACACTAACTTACAACTATGCATAAGCGATGACAACATTACAGACTCAAAAACATACGAATGTAGAGATTACATTGCAAATCGCCAACATGCAAAGCAGTACAACCTTTTCAATTCAGGTAATTACAAATCCTTTCATGATCGCAAAGAAGTCACAGGCAGGCAGTGTTGCTATCTGGTTATAACATTGGTTTTCAGTTGTATTTTCAATTGAATATTTGATTCAGGTGAGTGCAACTCATCACATACCCTTACCTGCAATACTGCTCACATGACTGGTAAAAAAAAAGTTTGTCTTTTGTTCCTATGGAAACACATCTTGAGATAAAAGGAAAAGGCACCAAGAAGAACCTTTCTTTTTTCATCCAGTGGTAAAAGCAAGAATTTTCTCTTTCTCGTTAGTGAAACTGTTTCCAGGGGCCTGGCAGTTTCTGTCTGTAGAATACTATACACAACAACACAATGCTTTCTAAAAACTTTCTTTAATAAAAACACCTCTAAAGTTGTGGATACAACAAAGAAACTTAAACAAACACTAATTTTTATTACAGACATATCTACCTTTTAGAATTTTCACAGACTTTCTTTCATACACACATCTTCTCTCTCTTGTAATCTTAGTTCCTGTTTTTTGTATCTTTTTCCTTATTAGTTTTACATACCAATAAAACTTGTTAAGTTACAAGACTTAGAAATGCATTTTATTCTTCTATTAATATTATCCATCATAAATAATAACTTTGATGTTTCAAGGTTTATTGTAACAAATACGAAGCCTTAGAAAATGTAACATTTACTCACAATAATAATACGGCTACAAAAGGATGATACTCTAATGTTAAAACATGGAGAAAACATTCCCCTAAAAATAAGTAAATAAAGTTGGTGACTGCAGTCGAAAGTAACCCGAAGGCTCCCTTTCCAATTGCTACAACACTGAGGTGTTGGAAAGGGCGCTACTGCTTCCCCTGGATTGCTCCACTTTACCCTTGATTTGTACCTTATAATGCTAAGTGTTAAGCAAGACAGCATCAAGTACCATTTTTAAGTCTATGGTATGACTCGACCTGGGATTGAACCCCATTCTCCAGGAGCATTGGGAAACACTCTACTCATTAGGTCAATAACCTGGTTTTGGTCAGGAGGGTGCTAGTTATGTAACATGTCTAAGGCAGAAATAACCTTGTAGAGCACAACCCTAGTTAGGTGAATTCAGTTTCCCTTCTCCTAGACTGGTGGCCATATCAAGCTTAAAGAGGCCAGTTTGCATTACTATTTACCCACAACTAGATGGAGAATAGTAGGATTCATACCTTTCCCAAGTGCATTAGTGCTATGTGAAATTTAACCAGCCTCATTCAGGATTTGAACTTGTATCACCATATCCACTTCCCATGATAATAATAATTAAGCCATGTCTTTACAAGAAAGATAAATCATGTAACATATTGCTACAGGCTATGGGGTCTGCAAATTGACAGTTGGGGACCACTGAATTTCATATATTTATATGGATTTCTATGATATATAAATATAAAAATATACAAAGATTTTCTTTATATACTAAGCAGCTAAAAGAATTTTTAAATTTTATAGTTTTGTAGGTAGTATATCTATATTTTATTCATCAATCAGTTTTACAGTCCACTTTTATAAACAATAATATATATATATATATAGATACAAAAAAAATGATGCCTTTAAAATATTGAGTAATAGCCACAATAAATTTTTGAGATGAGGCTTGCTGATTTTTATCATTCAGAGTTTTTGGACTATTGTCTTCATCTTTATGGTTATATTCACAACATTTTGGCCAATATCTTCTCCAGCTTTCTTCAGGGTTTTGTTGAACTCGGGAGCCCACACAGAATTTCAAACCACATCCTTTATTTAATCCACAGAGGTCGCTTGTTCTGATTCTGTTAACCATAACCAGGTATAAGTGTTAAGTATTCCAGTATTGTTACTTAGCTGCAGTCAGAACTGAACCCGCAACTTTCAGATGATTGTCTTTTTAGAAGCTTAGGGAACCAATGCCTATAACAGTTATGCTATGTGTCCTGCTGGATTGTTCAGAATGAATTTTTGGGACTTATAAACTTAATGTTCTCACATCTCTATGATCACAATTACTATCTATGATTTTTTACCTGAGCTCATATTCTAATTTTTTTTTATCTAACCTTTTTGATTATATATAATAGTAGTAATCATAGTGATATAAGAAAATTATGTTTCTAAGTCCCAAAAATTCACTCTCAACTGTCCAGCAGGACACATAGCATAACAGTTATAAGTGTTGGTTCCCTAAGCTTCTAAGGAGACAGTCATCTGGAGGTTGCAGGTTCAATCCTGACTGCAGGTGAGTAACAATACAAGAATAGTCAACACTTATCCCAGATCATGGTTAACAGAATCAGGGCAAGTGACCCCTACCCCCACCCAGGGATTAAATAAAAGACGAAGTTCAAAGTTCCGTGTAGGCTCCTGAGTTTGACAAGAAACACCTGATGAAAGCCGGAGGACATATCAGCCGAAACATTGTGAATATAACAATAAAGATGAAGACAATAATCTGAAAATCTTGAATGATAAAAAGCCACAATAAAGTTCACTAAAAAATTAAATTGATGATTAAAAGAGAATCAATGATGAAGGACTGATATATCTAAAACAATAGAACGTAAAAATATTACCCAAAAATTTCATTTTCCTAATCCTTATTTTCCCCTAAAGTTAAAAAAAGAAACTTTAATTTTCCTATTTGATCAATGAACCTTCTATCAACATTATTTCCATTTTGAGAGCCGTGAAAATGAGAGAAAGAAAAATGAAGATAAAAAACTATAAATATGATTAAGATTTTTTTGAATGTAAACATATTTCATTTGTAGAATTTAAAGATATCCAACAACCATTGCAATAAATGAGATCAACAGTTGGAATTCTGCAAGAAGTGTTGGAGATAAATTCCATCAGTAAATATTCCTGAAATATCCATAACCTGCAAAAGAGAATAAAATCTTTCAAAATATGAAGCAGATTGATTTATATTTTTAATAATGACCCAATGTACAGGATGTCTTATAAAGGCTGCTTCCATAAAGATGAGAGGATACAATTATATACAGGAAAATTTTATGTTACAATATTATCCCAAGGCAACAAAATATTCAGAGAAAACAGTGCTTAACAGTTAAAACCATTGTATTATGTGTTAGTCTCATTCTAGCTTCCATTCCTTAATGTTGTATGAGACTCTCAGTGTACAGATTTGAAAGAGTTTAGGTTAGCCATCTTTGTTAACTGCTGAAGTTTTTATATGTTCCATTCAATAGTATTAAATAATTAAAATCATTATGTTATGTGTTAGTCTCATTCTAGCTTCCATTCCTTCATGTTGCATTTGATATATTATTTTCCAACAATGAATGTTATAGTGACTCATGTTGCTAAAAAGATAGTTGTATCCTTTATGAATTTCATTCAAAATTTGAAGAATCTCAAAGCAATGTCAATGACAATGATGACATTTAAGATAAGGATTTTATATTTAAAACAAATACATTAGAAATCTAAATTATTATATAATAAATGAAAGAAATTGGAAATGAAGATTTAAAAACAAAAAAAGATTTTGTTTTTGGTGGATTAAGTAATAAAACTTTGGTTAACAAAAGCAAAAAAAGCAGGGATTGAGGTTAGTAATGTCAGGAATGATTATACTGAAACAAAAAAACTTTTATCAACAATGATTAATAGTTGAATGAGAAAATAGATATCTTAAATTTTAGTGTCAAAAATAGATTTTGCATTCTAAATTCTGAATTACTCCTTTATATATATATTTTTTTTTTTACTTTGCTTCATATTTATTTTTTTACCTTGCTTCATATTTATTTTTATCTTTCTTTATATTTGTTTCTTTTTACCTTGCTTCATATTCTTTACCTTAATTTTTACATTTAATTTTTTTAACTGGGATTCATATTTTTTTTTACCTTACTTCCAATTTCTTTTTTTTCTGGCTTCATAATTTTTACCTTAATTTTTATATTTAATATTTTTTTACCTTCCCTCATATTTGTTTTCTTTTACCTTGGTTCATATATTTTTTTACATTGCTTTATATTTGTTTTTTTTTACCTTGTTTCATAACTTGATTACACACACACACACACACACACACACACACACACACACACATATGTATATAAAAGAAATATAATTCAAAATTTGCAAGCTATAAGACTTGGTTTTTAAAAAAGAAAAGGATTAAAATTATAATTAAAAAATAAAAATAATTAAAACTTGTGTATTCCATTGGAAAATTGATTCAATGTTGCTGCAAATATTACAGTGTTGGTGACACAAAATCATTTGACTTTTCTTGCAATTATAGGAATGAGAGGATTCATCAAAAAAGTTTTGGGGAATGGAAAACTAATTTTTAAAAGAATCCTGGAATTTTGGTAAATACCATAACTACACTTAAGGGAAAAAATGTGTTGTCAAAATATGAAGCAAGGTAAAAAAAAAAAAAAAAAAAGGAAGTTAAATTAGTTTTTGGAACATGAAACTTGTTTTGGATATTAAAAGTGATAATAAACAAAGTTAGCAAAAGTGAAAGAAATTATTCTAATTTGGTGATATTGTAAAGCTTATGAAAAGAAAAATCCTTTCCAACAATTTGATGACGTCAAAGATACATGTTTATTTTAATAACTGTTCACTCTTCAATCAAAAACTACATTTGGTAAATCAATTCATATGATAAAAAAAAATCAAGAAAGAGTTCAATTTATTGTGAATTTGAAGTTTCAGAATTGACTATATGTTTGGGAATTTATATATAGCGTGTCTCAATATAGACGAGACACATGTGACAGCTAATAACTTTACTAATAATAATGCTGTATTCTTTTTTGTTTCAGATTAGAAAATAATATACAATAACAACTATTAATCCTTGATCACAATGTCTTCAACAAGAGAGGAAAAATATTTTGCATCACTACTTGTTTGGAGACAAAATCATTGAAAACTGTCTCAAAATAGATTCAACCCATTAATATGATAATGATTTATTACCAAGACAAAAATCTTTAAAAAAGATTGCATGTCCTGAAAGTTGATATAATAACAATTAAAAATAAACATTAATTCGCTGTCTCTAGCTTTTTACAGGATGTGTTCCAGATGACAACCATTATGCTTTTCTCAATAATGAACCATTATCATATTAATGGGTTGCATCTATTTTGAGACACTCTGTACATATTTACTAAGAGCTTTATCTGACGCAACATCATCACAATCAGGTAGCCAGTGAGGATCAAATTCATTAATATTGGTCGACAAGACTTGCTACAAATTTCCTTCCAAATATCCCATTAGCCTTTTTTTCTCTCCATCAATTACAGGTCTCAAATCTTCCTCAAGGTCTGCAATATAGAGTTAGTAAAGGGCCTTAACAACAATGCTGACTTGTAATATGTTAACAGAAAGTTTGAAATCAGATTGATCTTAAGACTTGTTAGCCCATCTAGACTAGTGCTTACTTTGCCCTATTGGGGAAGAAGAATTTTCTTATTTAATGCTCTACCATATACAAATGATTTTGTTTTGCCCAATGAAAGGAAGGGTACTTTGATCACATCATACATCCAAATTGGGCCAACGAGATAGAGAATACAAAAACAATAAGATCATTGTTATTGCAGGGAGAAATTTGCTCACCTTAGTGATTTTGATGAGTGTAATATGCACTCTATGGTTTATCACTGACCAAAATATATATCCAATAACAGTGACTATAGAGAAAAGTGGAGTAGAAAATTTGCTCTATCCAAAAGTGTTATTGTGTTCCTTGTGCTGAATTATTGTCTTGGGTAAAAGCCATAAACAACATCCTGTCTTAAATAAATAACCAATAACATTGTATTCTAGGAAAAATGAATTTTATTGTTACAATAAAAAAAATTCCCCCATGTAAACCACTTAATGTGATGTTTCCTAGAAAGAAAGAACATCTTGCCAATGTTGGATTTACTACTTCTGGATTTAATACTAAAGTGAATTATTTCATCTTTTTGACTTGAGACTTCATACCAATTATTTGTGATCTGACTGGAGTTAAATCATTTTCAAAAATTTAATATGTCACACCTTCCAAAAACCTGTATATGTTATATTTTCCATCAAAATAATGAGGTGGCATTTCAGAGAATCTCTTGCACATATAGATTTGTTATTCATCTTAATATGAAAGTTTTGCAACATTGTAATTTTGAATTGATTTTTTTTCAATTATATATATATATATATATATATATAAGAAAACCTTGAATGAAGTAGCCATCAAATTGGATGATTATAATAAAAAAGATTTGGATGTTGAACTGGATAAAGTAGGTTTGGTTGGAGGGATTTGCCAAAAAAAGGGTCTTCGTAAAAGAACTAAAGTTACTTACCTTCTTTTATAAATTTTAGAGCCGTGAATACTGATGAAGGAAAATTATGTGAGAAGTGTTAGTGATGTTTTTCTTTTCTGTTAGCAAAATCATACAGAATATTCGGAAAGCAGTCTATTAAAAAATACTTCAATTAAAATGATGAAAAATTCATTCATTGTCAGAGAATAGACTTGAATAATAAAACTCTGAACATATTCATCTTCATTGAAAATTTGGGCGATTGACATTTGCTTGAATTAATTAATTCACTATTTCTAGGTTTAATACTTGATGACTTGTGATGCAGCTGAAACAGTAGTCCATGATGATATTGATGCTTCTATTTAGGAAGGAGTGAAGGATTCTTAGTAGCATTTCATAGTTAACATCAGTCCATGATGATATTGATGCTTCTATTTAGGAAGGAGTGAAGGATTCTTAGTAGCATTTCATAGTTAACATCAGTCCATGATGATATTGATGCTTCTATTTAGGAAGGAGTGAAGGATTCTTAGTAGCATTTCATAGTTAACATCAGTCCATGATGATATTGATGCTTCTATTTAGGAAGGAGTGAAGGATTCTTAGTAGCATTTCATAGTTAACATCTGTCCATGATGACATTGATGCTTCTATTTAGGAAGGAGTGAAGGATTCTTAGTAGCATTTCATAGTTAACATCTGTCCATGATGATATTGATGCTTCTATTTAGGAAGGAGTGAAGGATTCTGAGTAGCATTTTATAGTTAACATCAGTCCATGATGATATTGATGCTTCTATTTAGGAAGGAGTGAAGGATTCTAATTAGCATTTCATAGTTAACATCAGTCCATGATGACATTGATGCTTCTATTTAGGAAGGAGTGAAGGATTCTTAGTAGCATTTCATAGTTAACATCAATCCATGATGATATTGATGCTTCTATTTAGGAAGGAGTGAAGGATTCTGAGTAGCATTTTATAGTTAACATCAGTCCATGATGATATTGATGCTTCTATTTAGGAAGAAGTGAAGGATTCTTAGTAGCATTACATAGTTAACATCAGTCCATGATGATATTGATGCTTCTATTTAGGAAGGAGTGAAGGATTCTAATTAGCATTTCATAGTTAACAGCTGTCCATGATGATATTGATGCTTCTATTTAGGAAGGAGCGAAGGATTCTTATTAGCATTTCATAGTTACCATCAGTCCATGATGATATTGATGCTTTTATTTAGGAAGGAGTGAAGGATTCTTAGTAGCATTTTATAGTTAACATCTGTCCATGATGATATTGATGCTTCTATTTAGCAAGGAGTGAGGGATTGTAATTAGGATTTCATAGTTAACAGCTGTCCATGATGATATTGATGCTTCTATTTAGGAAGGAGTGAAGGATTCTAATTAGCATTTCATAGTTAACAGCTGTCCATGATGATATTGATGCTTCTATTTAGGAAGGAGCGAAGGATTCTTATTAGCATTTCATAGTTACCATCAGTCCATGATGATATTGATGCTTTTATTTAGGAAGGAGTGAAGGATTCTTAGTAGCATTTTATAGTTAACATCTGTCCATGATGATATTGATGCTTCTATTTAGGAAGGAGTGAAGGATTCTAAGTAGCATTTTATAGTTAACAGTAGTCCTTGATGCTATTGATACTTCTGTTTAGGAAGGAGTGATGGAATCTAATTAGCATTTCATAGTTGTCTGTAATATCGAAAATTTGGATGATTAAATACAAAGATTCCACAAAATCAACATTCAGTTGCAAATTGGGCTGGAAATTATTTTATTCTCTAAGTGAAAGAACTTTAAGTGTGTTGCTGAAAATAGTCTTAATATAATCTGCTCTTTTTGATACAGTTACACACAAATATAATGAGAATTTTAGTGATAGATGGATATATATATATTAGACTGGAAAAATTAGTGTAAAAGGTTAGATTATGTTAATATTGAAAATAAAATAGGGAAATTTTTTGACTGAAGAGGGATCTATTATATATGTGAGTGTCATTCAATAAAAAAGGGAATTTTTTTTAATAAAGCAAAATAAATTTGTTTTTTAGAATCTTTTTTCTAGAAATGTAAACTCTGAATTGTTTAGTATTAATTTATTGTAAAAATTATTTGAATCTCGCAGAATGATTTGTTTAGAGGCTATTCAAAAAGGCAGAAAATCAAACAGAGGTCTGTTATTAAATTTTTGATGGCTAAGAAATGCAAACCATGTGAAATTTACAGAAAATGAATGATATGTACAGAAGAAGAAGAATATTTTAGTCCCAAAAATCTTTACAAATGGGCTAAACATGGTTTTACCAAAACAAACCAGACTAGAAAAGACAGGCAATGGAGTAGAAATACACTGACTCTTTGGTAAAGAAAAAGTTCTAGGTGTAGTGATCAGTAAAGAAGGTCATGCTGACATTCTTCTGGTACATGAAAGGACCTATCACTGTGATTTCCTTGAAAAAGGAACAACTATAAATAATGCTTCCTACTGCTAACTCCTTAACTAAAATTCCCCTTTTTTATTGAATGCCCTTCATATATATATATATATATATATATATATATATATATATGTTAGTTACATTGAACTCTTTACCAGGAAAATGTAAATGTTCATAGTTGAATGATTTTTTGTCTTGACGGAATTATTCCCTACTCCAGTTTAACTGGACCGAATAATATACATATATATATATATATATATATATATATATTCTCATATGATCCAAGGAGAAAATCCAATGAGTAAGAGTGCTCAATACAAATGGCTATTGATGTATAATTAATTTGGGATTAATGATACATCAACACTCGACATGCAGAGGTATATGTTATATAAATGCAAAATAATAACAGATATAATATATTCAACTTTTATAAATTTTTTCTTGATTAAAAATTGATAAAATATATTAAAAATTATTCTAATTAATTTAAAAAAAGAAGATTTTTTTTTCAAATTCCATTCTCGCTGGAAGAAATACGAAAACATCTAAATAAAAATTTTGAATTTCTCATCTGAGGAAGCTTTTTATAAAAAAAACTTATAAAATCCTGAAATAAATTTATAATGATACCAAGAAAGTGAATTTATTTCTTTTTGTCTTCAAATAAAAGGTTATATATATATATATATATATATATATATATACAGAAAAATAAAAAACGATTATGAACATTCAACATCATTCAGAATTTATTTTTTATATTATTTCTGCAAGTTCCTTAAAAGTAGAAGAAATTTCTGTGGAAGGTTATTTGACTATAGAATACAATGGACTTATGTTCATATATATTCCTCACATCCCTAATAAAAAATGAATATTTAGATTTGAATTGCCATAAGGTTTTGTTTTTAGAGATAGACTGATTTATTTTTTTACATGCCATGTGTATATATATATATATATATATATATATATGATGATAAAATCCTGTTGAACATTATATAATATTTAATATACAAGAGAAGACAAGAGGAAATTTGATATGTCCATTAAGACTGAGTAACAGGAATTTAATGCATTTCGTCTGATTGAATTTATTTCAAATTTGCCTTTGGTTGCCATCAAGTCTAATATGAAGTCACATTCTATTCATAGAACTTATAACTAGTTTACCAGGACAGCAATAAGTAATTTGACAAATGCATTATACTTATAAGATATCATATAAGATATATTGATATCTTATACTTATAAGATATCAAAAACATGGCTGTACAGCACTTTCTTGTTCAATATCTTTTGAATATGAAACTAAAGGTAAAATCAATCAAAGATAATAATTGATCTTTATATATATCTCTATATATATGAAATAGTCAAAATATTGGGCAGCAATAAAAAAAACTATAATTCAAAACATAGAAAGCATTAAAATCAGACATCACAAGAATCTTGGAAAAATGCCAGGGTTAGAGTAGCCTCCAAACAATCAACTTGGGTTACAAAACTGGCAGTTATACTAGACACAGGTGACAGTTGATTTTAATGGTTTTCATGTTTTAAATAATTGTTTTTAATTGTTGCCCAATATTTTCAATATTACATGGCTTTATTTTGAATATTGAACATGATTATTATGACTACATGAGTCCTATTTCAAATTTTACAAATAATATATATATATATATATATATATATGTGTCTGTGTTTATATATAAATACATATGTGTGTGTGTGTATTCATATATACATGTATATATCTTCACATATATGTATATTCATATATATCAGTAATATCTAGTCAGCATCCGAAGATAATGGGTGTGGATTATTTGCATATAGAATATATGAGGAATTTCATGTAAATCTCCAATAGTGCTTGATGTATGGCTATTGTTACATATTCCCCATCGAAGTTTATATAATAAGACTCACATACAGAACGTATACAATGCAATTAGAAGAAAACTCAAACTTGGTTAGATTATCATTATAGATTTATCTCGGTGAAAAATATCATTATACTCTTTGTTTTATCAAGTTTAATTTGAGGTTGAAAAACAGCAAATATGGATAAGAGTCAATATATATATATATATATATATATATATATATATATATGTGTGTATTAAAAAAAAAAAGAAGAAGAAAAAGCTTATGCAAATTTAAATTCTCAGGTGAAAGTAAAGGCGGTCAAAATAAAAAAGTATTTGAAAAAATAAGAAACCAGGAAAAGGGTGTTCCTGGAAATTAACCTATCCTAATTTTAACATATCCTAGATTTTTCATAGAAGGCGGAATTTTATGAATAATGTAAGCTTGTCAACTAAACGATAATCTTTATATATTTTTCCGTTTACTCCTTTTACATACGTTAAATCCCTCAGCTAACGGGGCCATCATCCACCTCCTAAGAAAAAAAACCCCAACCTTTCTGCAACCACTAGGCTCCTTTAATTACCCAAAAATTATTAAAGGGAATTAACTCCTCCAGAAATTAAAAAAACCTAATTGTGAATTAATATCTAAAGGTCCAAGAATCTCCTTCTCTACGTAAATCTCCCTGTCGTATAATTACTGAAATAAATGTTTTTATTTCTAATAAAAATCATCCAAAATAAATATCTTTGTTTTATCTGGAGTAAGAGCCTCACAGCCTCCAGTCAGGATAATTTAAATTTACTTTTATGTCTACATTTAAACACAAGTTTGTTACATTCATTAAGCAGTAGTCTGCAATTTTTAAAATTAGTTATACTAATTTTTTCATCATTAAACATGTTACATCTGCCATTGAAGCTATTCATGGTTGAAGGCAGCCTAACTAATTTCCCTTTTATTTGGTGGGTAAGCCCCTGATCTTTCCAAAAATATTTAAATAGAGTGGTTTGGTTTCTAAGTCATGGTTTGGAGAAAAAATGTCTGTGGTTATACAGTCCTTGTTTCCAATTCCCAGCGGAGATACCTATATAAACCCACTCCCCATTTTTATTGTCTTCCAGGGGTCCACTCAAGGGGCATTCCCCTTTTCATCTAGAGATACAGGACATCTCATCTGGTCCCCCACTATTCCTATTTAATCCGTCAAGTAACTTCCTGTTGTGGTTCTTTAAGATACTATGCATATTGTTTCTAGAAGAGTAACTAATTTATACGGTGTTTCTATTAAAAATTTCTTTTATGGATTTTCCCTATTAAAGCGACTATCCAGGAGGTTTAGTAAGTATTTACCTATGTTAATAATGGTAAGTTTAAAGAATGACAAGTGAGACAAGATTACTTTTCTATTTTTTCTCCTATATATATATATATATATATATATGTGTGTGTGTAGTTAGGAAGCAGTCTTTCATTTAAGCATGCTTGATTAAATAATAAGACTAATTTTGTCTATATAATTTAATTAAGACTTTTCAAGTTTCCTGACAAGTGTCTTGGCTTCAGGTTGTAATTGGTAGATGAATTTACCAAAATTGTCCCGAAAGCTTTCGGACTTTTCAAAGACCATCATCAGGGATTGCTTGCATGTGTCAAGAGTGTTTCTTAAAAGAGTTTTTAAGGGTTTTTTAAATAACATTACAACATCCATTTTCTTAACTGCCTTATGATTGTAGTTTTGCAAAAAACTTCATGAAACCCTGGGTTGCAGTATAAATTTCATGAATTAAATATATATACCTAATATATATTTATTTACTATTATTATATATGTGACAGAGCAATTCTGGTAAATACACCCACCCAAGCCGAAACACTACTGCAGAGTCTAGAACAAGCCGCTGAAGGCATTGGCCTTCATATCAATGCCCACAAAACAGAATACATGTGCTTTAATCATATAGATGACATTTCCACACTAGGCAGTAGCTCTCTGAAACTTGTTGACAAGTTCACCTACCTAGGAAGCAGTGTCTCAAGCAAAAAAGACATCAACACACTGCTAACAAAGGTATGGACAGCTATTGATAGACTGTCGGTCATATGGAAATCAGACCTGACCGATAAAATGGAACGCAGTTTCTTCCAAGCTGCAGTCATGTCAATACTGTTATATGGATGCACTACATGGACACTAACTAGACAGATGGAGAAAAAGCTTGACGGCAACTACACAAGAATGCTGTAAGCAATTTTGAACATGTCCTGGAGGCAACACCACACAAAGCCCAAACTGTACGGCCAATGACCTCCCATCATGAAAACTATCAAAGTTAGACGAACCAGACATGCAGGACATTGCAGGAGAAGCAGGTACGAGCTCAAAAGTGATGTTCTTCAATGAAACCCTTCATATGGCCGAGCAAAAGCAGGACAACCAGCTAGAACCTACAGATGGCAGCTCTGTGAAAATTAGGGATGTAGCCCTGAGGACCTGCCAAAAGCGATGAAAAATAGGGAGGAGTGGCGACAGAGGGTCATGGATATCCATGCTAGCGGCATGACATGATGATGATATATATATTCATATATATATATATCTATATATCAACATTATATATAAATTCATATGTATATATATATATACATGAATATACATATATATTCATATATATGGATATATATACGTATTCATATATATATATATGAAAAAATATATATACAAATATATATATATATATATATATATATATGAATGTATAGATATCTATATATATATGATTGTATACATGTATATATATATATATATATGAATGTATATATATATGTGAATGTATATATATATATATATGTGAATGTATATATATATATATATATATATATATGAATGTATATCAACACACACACACATATATATATATAGACATATATATATATGAATGTATATATCCGTACATACATATATATATGAATGTATATGTATATATATATATATGAATGTATATATACATACATATAAATATGAATGTATATATACATACATATATATATGAATGTATATATATACATACATATATATATGAATATAAATGTATACATACGTATATATATATATGAAAGTATATATATATATATATATATATATATATATATGAAAGTATATATATATATATATATATATATATATATATGAAAGTATATATATATATATATATATATGAAAGTATATATATATATATATATATATATTCATATATATATATATATATATATTTATATATTCAAATATATATTTATATATATTTATATATATATATATATATATTCATATATATATACATATATATATATATTCATATATATTCATATATTTATGTATATATATATATATATATTCATATATATATATATATATATATTCATATATATATATATATATATTCATATATATATATTCATATATATATATGTATATATATATATATACATATATATACATATATATATATATATACACATATATATATATATATACATATATATATAAATATATTCATAAATATATTCATATATATATATATATAAGTATATATATATATATATATATATGAATATATATGTATATGAATATATATATGAATATATGAATATATATATGAATATATATATATATATATATATGAATATATATATATATATATTCATATTATAGATATATATTCATACACACACACACACACACACACACACACATATATATATTCATACATATATATATATATATTCATATATAATAATAATAATGATAATAAATATATATTATATATATATTTAATCCATGGAAAATATTGTTCTGCAACCTAAGGTTTCTTGAAGTTTATAACAACATTCATCAGGCAGATAAGAAGTTGGAATGAAATTGAAAATCGAAAATGTGTCAAAATAATGACAAAAATCGAAAATGCAACAAAATGCAGACAAAAAGCCGTTAAGATTTCGTTTATGTGTGATTGTAAGTATGTGAGTGTATATGGGTGTGGGTGTATGTGTGTGCGTGTGGATGCATGTTTTAAGTTAAGTCAGGCCAGGAACGTAAAGCGTTGGTTATAGTGGTTTGGGTTACGAATGTGTATACATTTTTTGCAATATATTCTTTCGTTGACAGTGGGACAAATCATCATCACTGCAAGTTGTGGAGAATGAGTGAGAATCTGATTTGTAAACATGTATGGTGGGCAAGAGTTACAATGGGTATAAGTAAGGTTATATTGTGTCGTAAATATGTGGGTGTGATATGTACGGGGTGGGGGATTGTATAATAATAATAATAACTAAATGGGATATAGCGTAAGAATTGTATACTATGGATCTCATAGGTGGTATGTATGCAACAAAATAAAATAAAATAATGATGGGGTAAATAATAGTTAGAGTTTTATATAATAAATATGTGCGTAATAAATTGTTGTAATGCTAATAATAAATGAACGAAATATTGTGGGTCTCATAAGTGGTGTGTGTGCGTAATGAAATAAAATAAAACAAAAGGGTTTAAATAATAGTTAATGTGTTTGTGTACGAAGATGATTATAACTGAGAGGTAAGGTGTCGTCATTGAAAATTAAAGAAATTGATTAGATAGCAGGTTTGAAGGTTGGGGTTGTTTTTTAATAGTAATATTATTTATTGATGGGTGGTACATATACTATTGTAGAAAAGTTTAGAGTGGATTTGGTAGGTAAGGTGAATGTGGAGTGTTGAGTTCTATTTTAATTAATTCTATTTAAAAAGTTAAAATAGTTGAGACATGTGGGTGGATTGTGTGATGGTAGGAGGAGGAAAATGGTACTTACGGTGCTTTAGGGTTTTTTCTCATTAAATATGTGTACGAGGTGTTAGGTAGGTTGTGTGAGTGGGTTGAAGTGTGAAGAAGGTGCCTACATTTTGAGAGGATTTCAGATTTTTTATTTAGGAAGGTGTTTTGTGATGGATATGTGATGATGGCTAACTTTTCGTGGAGACAAAGGAGGCATTTTTTGGATGTTTTGTTGTAGGCAGGTGCTTGTTTTAGTATCTCCCAGGTGATTGTGGAAGAGATGTTTGTGTCTTTTAGTTGCCATATGTACGAGGATAAGGAGGTGTTGGATGCGTTGTTTCTATGTTTAAAAGAAACATTATGGTTGTTGATTCTTTGTTTTATGGTGCCCTCCGTTGCACCGATGTAGTGTTTGACGGAGTTGTTTGTTTTTACTGTGATTTTATATATGGTGTTTGTATATAGGCATTTATTTTGCAGGGGGCATGTGCTTTTTATCTTACAATTGCATTGGTTGTAGGGTTGTGGTGTACTGTTGGTGGATGCGATTTTTTGTTGAGTTTTTTTATGATTTGTGCCATGTTGTTTATGCAACTGTAGCTGATCTTGATGTTTTTATTGAAGATTTTGGCAAGAGGGCTATTATTGGGGAAGTGTTAAGAGATTAGATTTAGGAAGTCTCTACCTATATTGGAAGATATACATTTATTATAAGGTGGGTTAAACCAGATAATGTTTCTACTTCTGTGTTTAGAATTGACTTTTGGGGGTGTGAATTTTAGTTCTTGCTTATAACCACTGTGTTTTAATGCATCGTCGTATAAGTGTTTGTTAAAAATGTCGATGTTGGGGAAGTTGCCGGATAGTCTACGGCTAATGATTTTGGGGTTTGTTTTGTAATTGAGGGTGGGTGGTTTGAAGATGTGTGTATGTAGATTGGTGTGTTGTTATCTTTTTTGTAGGGTTTGTATGTGCAATTAGTTAAGTTCAGTGTTATGTCTAAGAAATTTACTGTTTTTAGGTTTGTGTGTATCATATTTACCAACCCCTCCGCTTGGGTAGGATATGACACAAGGTCAATTTTTAAACGGAGTTTAAGAGGTTTGAATTCAGAGTATTCCTTCTCTTAGACTAGTTGCCCCATCAAGGCTGAAGAACCTAGTCCTTCCTACTATTTATCCATAGCTGGAGGGAAAATAATTGGATTCATACCTTTCCCAAGGGTATTAGTGCAATGTGAAATGCAATCAGTCTCGTCCAGGATTTGAACTCGTGTCGCCATGTCCATTTCCTATGACAATAAACATTACACCACGGGCACCTCCTTTAGGTTTGTGTGTATAGTGGATTTAAATCCTAGCAGTTTCAGGGCGTTGTATATATATATATATATATATATATATATATATATATTCATATATATATATATATCCATATATATTTATATACATATATCCATACATATATATATACACATCAGTGGCGACTCTAGCCTATTTTTGCTACTCGTGCCCCCCCCGCCCTCTGTCAACTTCAGCTCCCAACTCGTGGTCCGTGGACCCAAAGTAAGTCATCATAGTTGCTATTGCGTGATTCTCCATTGTATAGCACAGATTGACAAACATACCTTGCATGGTGTTTTTTTTGTAAACAATCAAGATACTATATAATTTGTAGTCTTGTTAATACAGTAGATAAGATAATTTTTTTCCTTTCAAAAGTATAGAAGAAAAGAGAAGATGTTCATTACTACGACAAGAAAAATATGTTTATTAGAATAAAGAAACTGATGATAATATACACAGACACAGCTAGTAGTTTCAATTTCGCTTAAAATAAAGATTATTTGTTGAAAATGTATTCAAATAAACAAATTTTAGTTACAGAATGTAATATATGCAACATTCATTAAAGAAATAGACACCTGTTAGTGAAAAAACGAATTAAAACACGCCGTTTAACCAACATTTACCATAGCGATGATGATGACGTCGGCGACGTCAATAATCTGCTATCCCCCCTCTCTCTCTCTCTCTCTCTCTCTGTCCCTCTCCCTTAGAATGTGCGAAGATTTTTGAGCACGGTGTTTGAGTTGCTCTTGCCATTGGTTACAGCCAAAAGCGGATTTCTCTAACATTACTGTTATTATAAGGGTCTAGTGCTCAGCACGGATAGCGCGTGTTCAACATTATAGCCGATTTTATGGGATGTTCAATGAATCTGACAGTGGCCGGACAAAGATCATCCGTTCAAAACAGCATCGTTGTATTATTCCCAAATATATTTATGGCTACTTAGTTATCGAAACTTGAAGAGATACGTAATTTAATTGAGATCAGACTAAGTATGTTTGCTTGAAATTAATGGATGATTTTTAATCCATTTTGAATAACATTGACCGAGTTATTGGTCGTGCCGGGCACGAGTAGCACTAGTCCCGTCTCCGCTCCTGATAAACATATATACATATATATTCATATATATATATACACACATTCATATATATATATATATATATACACACACATATACATATATATATTGATACATGTATATATATATATATGCACATACACATACATATATATATACATACACACATATATATTCATATATATACACACACACACACATATATATATTCATATATATACACACACACACACACATACATATATATTCATATACACACACACACACATATATATATATATTCATATATATACACACACACACACATATATATATATTCATACACACACACACATATATATATATATATATATATATATATATATATATAACATTCAAAACTACAAAATATTGTCAATGACCATCCCACCAACCAACTAAATTCAAAAATTAATAAAGTAATCACTGCTAATAATGCCGAACTTAATAGCACAAAACTACCCAAAATAATTGGGGATTATAAACCCGGCTATCTTTATGGGACCGTAAAAATACATAAACCCAATCATCCTCTACGCCCTATTATATCACAAATACCTACACCAATTTATCAACTCACAAAAACAATAAAACAGCTTATTTCACCATACTTACCTAGCAAATACAACATAAAATCTACACATGAATTAATTCAAGTTCTTCATACAATTAAACCCAATAATGGTATATTAGCCTCACTCGATGTAGAAAATTTATTTACTAATGTACCTGTTAATGAAACAATTGATATTATTATAAATAATATTTATAATAACCCATCTCTTCCTCCTCTTAAAATCAACTCTAATATACTTCGAAAACTACTCTTAACATGCACTACTGAAGTTCCATTTTATGACCATCTTGGTAATATTTACGTTCAGACAGATGGCGTATCTATGGGATCTGTCCTGGACCCGATTTTCAGTAATTTCTACATGCCCAACCTCGAAAATAGAATTTTTAATAGCATAAAAAACCTCCAATATACCTAAGATATGTTGATGATATCCTTATTCTTGCTAATAATATTAATGAAATCAACATACTACAAGACACCTTCCAAAACAATTCAGTTCTTAACTTTACTCATGAACGAAACAAAAACAATAAAATTTCCTTTTTAGATGTTCTCATTGATACTAACAATAATAATAACTTCACTACCTCTACTTACAAAAAACCCTCTAGTAATGACTCCTGTACCCTCCACTTTAAAAGTGAATGCCCCTTCAGATACAAAAAAAGCAATTATTAATAATCTGATATCCTGTGCCGAACTGATCTCCTCCTCCAAAACAATATTTTATAAAAGGGTAGAAAACATAAAACAGGCTCTCATCAATAATGGGTTTCCTAACTATATTGTTGATGAACAAATTAAACGCACGATTAAAAATGTTAACCAACAAAATAAACAGTGTACTACTCCACCCAGTCAACAAACATATATCAAACTTTTTTACCGTAACCAAATGCACTACAATTATAAATCAGATGAAAAAATATTGAAAACATTGATTCATAGAAACATACTCCCCACTGATCCTAATAAAAAGATAAAACTTATATATTATAATAAGTTTAAAACTTCCAACTTGGTCATTAGAAATAATTCCTCTCCCTCGATGGGAGTTTTGCAAAAAACCAACGTTATATATCAATTTAAATGTCCTTTAGGAGATTGTATCTCTGATAATAATAATATAAATGTTGGTTTAACCTCAACTACCCTATCAGGGAGACTTACAATGCACCTTTCTGATACAAGTTCAATAACTCAGCATTTAAAAAAAACATTCATGTCCAACAACAGAATCATGGAAAATTCTCACCGACAACACAACAATATTAGAACATCAAAATAATAAACAAAAACTACAGATTCTCGAAGCACTACATATTAGAAACATGCAACCGACACTTAACAGAATTAATTTTCAAACCAGGGCTAATGTACTTAAATGTCTTTAGCTACTGACACTAATTATAGAAACCCATTTAAAAGCAAACGCCATAATCTTCAATGGTAAAGATGCTCTTACATAGGAGTAATATGCTAAAACAAAAGTTACATCACTTTTGTAATAGATCTTTCCCTGATGATGGCCCGAAGTCGGGCAGAAAGTACTAGGGATACATACAACTATGGACAATACATAAATCAGTTCCTGCTGAATACGATAAAAGTAATATGGGAATACGAACGGATCCAGAAGAAAATATGTAGACAGAAAATGTCTATTATGTTCAATGAAATTTGTATTAATGAAGAAATGCTGCCAAAATATACACACACACACACACACACACATACATATATATATATATATATATATATATACACGCATATATATATTTTTTATTTTTTAAAATCTAAATGCATTTCAACTTAAAACTCCAGATTTAATACTAATTTAGGGAAGTACAACTTTCTTTAATAACCTTACGTAAGGATACAGACATACTTATATTAAATTAAATTCAAAAATTAAAATTAAAATTTTTCATTTCAAATTTTATTTTCGTGCTTATTAATTCAGTTACCCTTCCATTGAAGAGTACGTACACATCACATGGTTTCTTCTCATCTTTTTTATTTTATTTTATTTTTATTCATTTCATCTTAAATCTCAATTTAATCCTATGTTTTTTTTTATTTAAGCATTATCTATGATAATTTGTCAATAGTTTAAATTTATTCCTATGTCTACATCTAGCTATTAATTCACATCGCTGATTTAATAATTTTTCAGGGTCTGGGTATATTATCTGGGAATACCCAGACCCTAAAAAATTATTCGTCAGTCAGAGGATCTGTCAGGGAGATCCATTTCAAAATTGGGGTTGATAAGATCCCAACAGTCGGGGAGAAGCCGGTAAAGAGTCTCGGACATCTTTATTCAATCCCACTGATTGATCGTCATAGGGTTCCAGAGGTCCAGAAAGTAGCCTTGAAGGGGCTTAAATCAATTGATAAAACTTGTCTACCCAGAAAGATGAAGGCTTGGTGTTACCAACATGGTCTGCTACCCCGTCTTTTGTGGCCCTTACAGATGTACGAGATTGCAATATCTCGCGTTGAACAGTATAGCAACAAATACCTGCGTAAGGGGCTCTGAGTTCCTCCTTGTTTTTCGAAAGTGGGTTTATATACCAATTCTGGAAACCTACAGCTCCCAATATTTTCACTGGTAGAAGAATTCAAATTTGGGAAAGTACGCCTTCACATGATGATGAAGGACTCAGCCGACGAGATTATTCGGAAGGCGTATACAGAAATAAAATCAGGTATGAAGAGGTCGGCCGTTAAGGAGGTGGAATGCAGCCTACGAATCAAAGACATCATAGGCGTCACTCAAATCAATCGAGCAGGGCTGGGGAGCACAAACAAAAAGATATTCTCCAAAGTGGGCCCTAAGGTAAAAAGAGATATGGTGAGCTAAGAAGTCAGGATGTTTGAGGAGGAGCAAACTCAGGCCAAACAATGTGCTTGGACAAAATGGAATGATATCGATCCATTTGAATTATCGTGGAAATTCTTAATTCCAATGGAACCACTGACAATATCATTCCATCTTCGCTCTACTTATGATCTCTTACCAAATGCAACCAACCTAAAATTATGGGGAGATACCGATTCGGACCTGTGCTTATCATGCAAAAGTGATCGGGGTACCTTGTGCCACATACTATCTGCATGTCCATAATCGCTTCAGATGAACACATGGCGACATAACTAGGTGTTAGAGGTGGTAATAGAGTTGTTAAGAGCGCAATGTGAGACAGCAAACCAGCAATCTGTTACAGCCAAGGGACCCATAATTCAGTTTCTCAAGGAAGGAAACAAAAAAAATCCCAATATGAAGCTACTGAATGGAGCTAGTGACTGGAAAGTTTCAGTAGATCACAAGACATCTCTACAATTTCCAGTTCACATTATTCAAAAAGAAAAGCGGCCGGACATTGTAGCATGGTCGGATTCAAAGAAGAGTGTCCTCCTCATAGAATTGACTGTCCCCTGGGAAGAAAACCGGGAGAAAGCACACGAGCAGAAGAAAAACCGATACGAGACACTGCATGCCGACTGTGTGGAAAAGGGTTGGATATGCCATGTGATTCCTATTGAGGTTGGTTTGTGGGGATTTAGGAATTAACAGTAAAACTCCCAACCGGATATTGACTCGTCGGCTGCCAGATACAAAATGTATAAACGCATCGCCACGCATAAGGCTCCACGCACCCATCCGGTTTAAAAATCAGAAAAAAAGAAAAATAATAAAAAGTAAAGTAGCCAATGGAAAGCGGTCGCGCCAAAATTAGAAGGATTTTGGAGTGGCGAATTTGGAGCCGGTGTAGAGAGATAAATACTCAGGTTTTCTGTGAACCGACCTCTTTTTCGGGTAGTGACGTCGAACCGACAACACCGATTTTACTGTCTGGTATGTTTGGGCACCACGCTATGTCTTGGGACGTAGCGTTGGTTAGTCCATTCACCAAGTAAATAAAGGAAAGTATGGAAGAAATGTTTTCGTCTCTTATCTGTTTCTATCTTTTCTTTGTGTATATTTCTTTGGGACTTTTCCTTGGGCAAGGCATTGCGCCAGCCAGTCAACGTGGGGTAAAATAATATAACCAAAATATGGAGTCAGATATCTTATGGCAACACAGTCTTGCCCTGAGCCACTGACTACCTAAATATCTTCAAACCCCACATTGGTGACCTCGACGCATAAAAACCTTCAAACCCCACAGGTTGTCATGGTTTTTAGGACACTCGGTCATTTCGTTTCTTTCAAAAATTGGAATCCCTAGCTGCAGTTTGAAAGTTGTCTCAAATCGTCTTCAGACCTTGGCGCAATATGCATTAAGTTGGATTTGGTCGAAAGCGAGAATTTTTCAGCATGAAGGAAATACACGCAGAACCACCTTTCCCATGTGATTATGTAAGAAACGGCTACTGTAAACGTGCAATAATATCAACGGCCGAAAGTAAACACGATTTTTTTAAAATCACAAACTGCACACAAAAAATGAAGATTAACGTCCAATGTAGTCTCTGCTCTTAAATGATCTGGTGTATATATATATAATTCTCTTAATACCCTGTCCGGTGGCAAAAGCTCCTTTTGAGTTACCAAAACTGTGTTATCATCCCTGGTTAGCGGCTGATGAGTGCAGGGAGTGGCGAGAGAGGGTCAGGGATATCCGTGCTACCAGCGCGATATGATGATGATGATATATATATATATATATATATATATATATATATATAGACATGTATATATATATATATATATATATATATATATATATATTCATTGTTTAGTAAATATTTCATTTATTTTAAAATAGCTGATGTTTTTAAAAGTAACATTTTGATTTTTGATTTTTTAAAAACTTTTAAGGATGAACGTCTTTTATAGAACACATGATTTTAATTTCAATATATTTGTCTTGTAGATAAAAGAATTCGATTATTACAAATCGAATCTTTGTAAGAAGAAAAAGAAGAAGAGAAGATGCTGTTGTTGTCATTGTTTTTGTAGTAGTAGTAGTAGTAGTAGTAGTATTATAAGTAACAGCACTGTACACATTATTCATATTTTTGTCTTCATACTCAAACTCTGTATTTTAGAAATTTTAGCAAGAAGATATATATATATATATATATATATATATATATATATATAAAATTTCTGATCACCAGTATTTCCTTGTTTGTGTAGATTAACAGCTGAAATAAATTATGATAAAATACAATTAAAAGTAAAGATGAAAAAAAAAAAATCCTCATCATAATTGATACCAATTGTTGTTGTCCTTTTAAATTTTTTTTCTGCATAATTTGAATTCCTCATTAGAACTTTTACTTTTCCACATTTGAGACAAGTAGTAACAATCTCAGTTAAATTTCTGAGATAATCATCTCTTCTGTTTTTCGTACTCGATATTTTTATTGATTGAATAAGCATGTAAATATAACAAAGTTTTTCGGAGTGGAAATAGAAATTGCAACTTTGACAAAATGTTTTCACATTAAATCCAATGAAGATGGGACAGTTTGAAATGAATGGTTCAAAGTGAAAAGAATTGAATTCTTTTTATTGGGAAAATAAATGAAAGTCATAAATAAACATTGTTAGCACCATGAAATAAATGAGAGAGGAATTAGTTATTCGCTCATTTAAGTAAAAGTCCCCTTTTTTGTTAATCATTTATTAGTAAGTTAATTTATTCCCTTATTTCATATGAACTAAATTATGCATTAGAAACAAATATATTTTTGCCATTTAAGAGAAAGAAAGACAAATATTACTCTGAATGTTAGAGAATTAAAAATTGGAAAATTGATTTGAAATCATAAAGTTTCTTTGAAAAGTTAAAATGAAATTGACAAAAACTTCATTATAGTCATGCAAGATCAATTTCATTTTAAACATGCACATATTTCATTGTCAGCGAACAATCCTTTTCACAGCAGAAATTCAAACATTTAATTCTATAAATAGTAACATTTTATTGTTGGCATGCAAAATCAACTTCATTGGAAACATTCACACATCTCATTGAGAACAAACAATCATTTTCAAACAGGAAAACATTTATTTCTACTGGGAAAAACATTAAACTGTAGACTTGCAAAATCAACTTCATTTTAAACAAGCACATATTTCATCATTGAAAACAAACAATCCTTTTCACAGTAGAAATGCAAGTATTTAATTCTACTTGTTGAAACATTTTATTGTAGGCATACAAAATCAACTTCATTTTAAACATGCACACATTTCACTGTCAGGAAACAGTCCTTTTCACAATAGTAATGTCAGCATTTAATTCTCCACATAGAAACAAATTATTGTACGCACGCAAAATTTACCTCATCTGAAACATACACACATTTCATTTTAAACAAGTAAACTTTTCATTACAATCATAGTAACATTTTCATTACAGATATGCTAACACATCCTTAGAGACAAATACAACTCTTTATTTTCAACATGCAAACTTCTTTCTTTTAGACATGATGAATGTGATGGATATGCCTTGGCTTCACTGTGTATGTACTCACTGCCTTGTGTGACACTACGCTTATTTAAGGTAGCAAGGTCACTTTGTTCAAACCCATGTTGACCCACTGTCTACTGGGTGGGCAAACTGCCTCCTTGTCTTGTCACATACCGCATTGTTACATATGCACACATATATACATTGACACAGATACATATCTCTATCTGCACCCACACCTACTCATATGTCCACCATGACATACATACATACACTCATATATCTAGTTCAATATACTACCATGTCAAGGATCCATTGTGTCACAAAACACCTTCTTTTAAACACAAAAACATTTATTTTAGACATGTAAATATTTTATTACAGACATCCAAATATTTTTTAGACATACAAACATTTTCTTAAGCATGCAAATGTTTTCATTTTACACATGTAAACGTTTTAGTAGACACACAAACATTTTATTTTAGACATACAAATTTTCCTTTTAGTTATGCAAACATTTTCGTTCTATACATACAACCATTTTTTTTTTTGGCATTCAAACATTTTTATTTCAAACATACAAACATTTCATTTTACATATGAAACATCATTTTAGATGTGCAAATATTTCCTTAAACATATGTAAACTTTTTCCACCTTCTTTACAGACTTGCAAACATTTGTTAACATGCAATCATCTTTATTTTAGACATGCAAACGTTTTTATTTTAGACATGCAAATATTTCATTTTTGACATACAAACATTTCCTTTCATGTAAACATCATTGCAGTCATGCAATATTTATTACAAATGTGTCAATATTTTCATTTTCATCTCATCAGCCTTAAAATACATAAAAATAAAATAATCTTCCTAATTAAATTTCTATTTTTCATGTTGACATTCAGAGTAGCATTTCTTTTTCATAATCTTTTCTAGAATTGTTGTTAATATTATAGACAGATAAAAAAAAACAACTTATAATACAATGACTTCAGCAAAAGATCCATGTGAATGTCAATAAATGTTATATCCTGCATGCAAAAAAAAAAACCAACCAGTTAAGAAGAATATAAAACCTCTTTGGTACATTATAACCACAAGTTTTTTTTTTTAACTAGTATAAAAAAATTGAATAAATCCCATAAAAATTGAAGATACTAATGATTTAAACAATAAATCAAGTAATTTGATATCATGGCAAAAATATACTTAAAGCTTTTAGAATAAAAGAGAATTTATTTTATGTGCTGAACAAAATCAAGAACAAAATAAAAACCTGGTAGATATGAAATACAAACTGATTTAAGCTAGTGCAGATTATCTGATAAGCAAGCAACTTATAAAAGAAAGAAAGATTATCAACTGGTTTACTGCAGAAAGCAAAAAATAAGACAATATTTAAGGTAAGAAATAGAGGACTCCAAATTTTTCACAAAGGCAAGTTATTAATCATTGCATTAACGTTCTATACATTTTTAGTTTAATCAATATTTCTTGTCGATTAAATAGTTTTACACTATAACTATATCTTCCACAGATTCCTACATATGGTCACAAAAGTATTGGCCGACCAGCAAAAACTAACATTTAGTAGCTGTGTGTGGACATAGCATGCCGTTTAGAGGACCTAACAAGAGCAATGGTTGATAGGGACAGAAGGTGAGAGAGAGTTAAAGGAATCCATGCTGATGGCCTACCTTGATGATGATGATGATCGGTATGGAATTGTCATTATTTAAATAATGATTTTCTCAAGACGTTTTGTTGGTGAGATTCTACAAGGCTAGCACAAGGGTATTTAGTATGCCAACCCTACAATGTGTCCCCCCATCTCCTCACCTGATAAGTTTTAATGAGGTAATTGCACAAGATGTCACACATTTGGATGACTGCAATATGTCATATTAAGTAGTTTCCCCTTTATAAGAATTCTAACACCTTCGATGAATGTCTATGTTGACTAGCGTATAGTGCTAGAGCTGGGAATATACAAAAAATTATTGTCACTCAAAATTTTCCTTTCGTTTCATTCTATTTCTTTTTTATATGAGATTTTAACTATTCTGTAAATATGCTAAGTAAAATATGAAAAAAAATTGTTTCCTTAATTATTGACTGAATGTAGATTAATTTTTGTTGTATATATTAACATATACTATGTATCTATTTGTTTTTGTAAATAATTAAATTCTTTAATTATAATTATGATTAAATTTTTATTGTTGTAAATAAATGTAATTAAATTTTTATTTTTGTAAATAAATATAATTGAATTATATTGTTCATTCTTGATTAAATTAGATTACAAAATTTTGTCTCATTTAATCAATTTTTGTATATGCATGGTGAAAAATTGATATTTAAAAAGAAAAAGGAAAATAACCCTACATATTCATTTATTTTTTATAAAAGAAAAACCAAAGCCTTTATATATTTATATATTAAGTCACCATGATGTACTAGATGATATGATATGATATCAGATGATATTCTAACTGAAGTTCACACACTAAATCTCCCCAATATCAAAAGGTAATGGTATATTATAAAAGAAATTGATCTCTATACAATTCTGTCATAATTATGATCCAAAGAGTTTTTTTAGTTAAAAAAGCACCCTGATTTTATTTTATTTAATCCTTTTGTCTCTAATATGAACTTTATTTTAGCATATTACTCGGATGAGTCAAAAGTTTGGTAATATTTTGATAACAGGAAGTAAAATTTGGTAGCTGTGAACGCTTTTGTTGAACTTGTGAAAGCAACAAATCACATGAGACTGTGAGTTGCTGAGTTCGCCTGATACTCACTGATTGTTACTCATTAGATTTGTCATTATAGCTTAGAGCAGAGTGCTAGAATCCACAGTTTTAGACCCATCTGATCTTGTCTGATTGTTGTGATTTGTGCAACCAGATTAAACTTCCTTGAACCATCTGGGTAGAGTATTTTGATGAAGTATGCTTTCATCTTTCCCACAACAAATGGTTTTAGATGCATCTGCGATATTGTGATCCAGTTCAAACCCATTTAGCATAAGTTTCTGAATTAGGCTCTGTGCAACTTTCAAACCGTACACTCAGAGTGAAACAATGTGTCAGTGCACCAATTACCATGATACTATCAACGACAATGAGTAAAGTTTATTCAATTATAATAGTTCACTTACAGAATTGATACATTGAAATATTTTTATCATCTAATCAATAAACAAATATGCGCTAAGAAATTAAAATCCATAAATATGATAAGATATCAGGATCATTGAAAAGAGAATGAAATTAAGATATTTTGATTTGAAAGTCTCTGAATTTGGACGAGTAACAATTTTAAAATTCTCATCTGATATCTTAAAATATAAATTATATAACTTTTTCAATAAATAATATTCATAAGTAAATAATAAATTTCTCATATTTATTGACGTTAAATGGTAGATTTCAGATTATAAAGTAATTTTTGACCAAAATTAAGTCAAAAATAAAATATTAATAGTTTTATAATTGAAATAAGATTAAAGAAATTTTCTTTTCATTTAATTATTTCTAAATATCATAAAATTGTTTACCATTAATTCAATTTTCATATTAACGCCACTAAAGTTTATAACCTTAAATTACTTAGTTTTTCAAATAAAGAATAGACCCATCAAACTTATTTATTTGCAGATACTTGCTGAAATATATCAAAATACAAAATTATTGTTTCAAGTAAAGAAGAGTTATGTCCCTTTAATAGTCATCAGGTGTAGAAAAAAAAAAAACTTATGTGGAAGGATCTTACTTGATAAGTTCTGAATGATTAAAATTTAATTGGTGATACTTTAAAAACTTAAGAAAAATTCTATTCTTACTATTCAAAGATCTACTATAATCTTTATCGATATATCTTGTTACTTTCATGTCTTTATTTACACTAAAACAATTTAATCTATTTTTTATAATATGTATAATCTTGGTATGTATCATCTCTAGTGTTTGATTTACATATAGGCTAGTATGAACTGCTGCCCAGGGTCCTCAAGACTAAAGAGGCCTTAAGAGCCCACTTGCCTTGGGCCTCTGATAAAACTTAAAAAAAAAACCAAAAACATAATATGATAAGAACAGTGGATATTTGTTTCTTTTCAGATTTAATAAGGCTCCCTTCAACTAATTTAAAACAATTTAAAGGATTTGAGCCTCTCAAGAGCGTCTTTTAAATTTGATACATTTTTTATAGACAGAAACGGGGTGGGTGAATATACTCAATGAAGGGAGCCTCAGATTCTTTTAGCCAAGGGTTTCTTAAGGCCAAATCCAGCCCTGATCATCACCATAAATAATCTTACATTTTATATAAATATTATAGACATACAACTTGATATATAATTTTAATTGGATTTCAAAAATAATATCTTAAAGTAAATCATTCTAAATCATTTTTTATTCCAAAATTATTGTCATTTAAGGCCTTTAAAAATATCTAGCAGAAAAACATGATTAGAAATAACAAATTAAAATTAGAATATATTGTGTTGAGGATGATGTAATTAAATTTGGAAAAGTTATAAATGGATAATTTTCTGATTGAATGACTAATTGATTAAAGGAAATTTTTTTAATTTCAAAATTAAATTAGAAATAGTTTTCATGCTTATTCAAATACCATAAAAGAAATGCGATTATGTTTTTGTAACAAATACAAACCTAAAAAAGAAACTTCTTTATTTATTTCATTAATAACTCAAGAAATTCTTGCAATTTATCAGTTAGAAAAATGTTTTATAATCATTTGGCTTTACTTAATTCTACTGAGGAACTAGTTTTAAATAGCAGCAGTCTTAGATTCTACAATTTATAGCATCTGTACTTCCCTGAAACATAGTAAATTATCACCAGTCAATTTAATGTATCAGATTAATTGCTCTTATAATGTAAAAGAATTTATCTAACTCTAACTGTAACCTTTTAGCTCTTTCTATTTATTCTTAAAAGCAATAATTAAATTCCTAATTTAGCCACGAATAGCTCACCAGCAATAAATGTACCACAACATTGAATTTACTGTGATAAGTTTACTGCCCCACAATAAAAAAGGAGTGAACCTTTATAAAAAGGAAGATTGCTACCATATATTTGTATATGTATGGGGTTACATTTTTGTTTTTATTATAGTCGTTATAAAACAATTTGTTCTTAATTTCCGATCTTAGAAGTTTATTCATGTTTTAACGGCTTTCTTAGACAAGTTAGACAAAGAACTATTGCTCATATATATAAAAATAAAGCAATGAAATTACAAATAAGTAACTCAGGATAATTATTAATCAAAACCAGCTTTTTAAGACCATTATAGAAATCAGATATCTCATGACTGTGATAAACGCTATTTGTTAGTACATGTAATAAGCATTGCACATTGATCATGCATATTAATGATTTAACATGATGTATGTATTTAACAAACCTCTCTGCCATTAGCAGGATGGGACACAAGGTCAATTTTCAAGCAGAGAAAAGCTAGTTTGAATCCAGTTTTCCTTCTCCTAGACTGGTTGCTTAATCAAGATTAAAGAGCCCTATTTGCCCACTATTTACACCTAGCTGGAAGGAGAAGAAATGTATTCATGTCTTTCCAAAGGGTATTAGCACAAAAGTAAAAGGCTAACAGCTTCATTAAAGATTTGAAGTTTGGTTGTCAATTCCATTTTCATTGATGATCGTAGTTATGTTAAACTTGCTTCCAAGATTTAACACAATGTTGGCTGTTTTCATATGGAAACGCACATGGAAATTTGCATTTATAGATATAGTATATATATTCTGAATAGCCTTTTATTCTATATTGTAGTTTCAGATAGCATACTCAAACTAAATTACTCATTTTGGATGGTAGAATGCTTGTACTGTATGTCCATATTTATTTTATTCAATTTTCTAAAATAAATCACTTTTATGCACATACAATAGTTAGCTGAAAAGTTCATAGGCTGACCAAGATACTCTCATGGAACATGACCAAATGGGGTTTACATAGTCCCCCTTGCAGTCCACACACTTCTTCCATTTATGTTGCAGTGTTGTGATCCCATTGGTCAAAAAAGTTATCAACAGCAGATATAACATCATTATATGAACTTTTCGTTCGACACTTGTACAATTAAAAAATGCAACTTTTAAATTAGAATTATCTTTCAATGGCTAAATTTAAAAGAATTGATTAAAAAAAAAACAAGATGAAACTTTAGGGATTATTCTAAAAATTTCAAATTTGATTTTTTTAGACGGTTATATCCAAAGTTATATTCATGGAATGTTAGTTAAATAGATAATATTAAATTAGAATTGAATTAAGTATTTAAAACTTAGTTATACGACCAGATTGAAAACATTATTAAATATTATTTCTTAAACATTAATCATTAAATTTGATTAAAATTTAATCATCAAAGAATTAGTAACATCTCAAAGTTGTTATCAGTTTTAACAACTAATAAAATATTAAAATGCCAGTTGCTCATATAACATCAAAAATAGCAATTAGTACTACAATCAGATGTATTTATTAATATACACACAAATGCACAGATACCGAATAATTCTCTGTATGCTTAGATATCATTAATGCTTTATAATTATTTTTATTGCCTTTTTGCAAAGTAGGAATCCACCATTTCAAAACTATAAACACCAACTGAAATTACCTAGTCCCCAATAATATTCATTTGGGAGACTGTTAAGGTTCCTGATCGTTTTGTGAATGATATCAATGTTAACTTGCTGTTTTCAAAAAAGTTTATCTGAAATGGAGAAATAAATAAGCATATCGATTGAGCAACAAAGAAAAGTAAATATATATATATATATATATATATATATATATATATATATATATATATATATATATATTTATCAGCATATGAGAATAGGTGTCTTCATGTCAAACAGAAGTAGAAGACTCAAATCTATATCATAATACTGCTTATTTTTCTATCTATTCAACATTACACTCATCCACATACCCTCCTCACAGCCAAGTGAGATATTCTTCCACCCTTGATCAAATGAGATAATCCTCTACAATCTCATCCCTACAGCCAAGTGGGAAATTTTTGCACCTTTTTTCTCACTCAATTAGGATATTCTTCTACATGAATGTTGCTTCTTCAGATCAAACTCTCTGTTCAGCTCCAATGGAATAGTCTGAGCTAATTTCATTTATCTTCACGAAGTAGCATAGTAAACATGAATTAGTGTTTATTGATTTGATGAAGATCTGATAAGTTCCGAAGTTTTGATAAGCTCTAATCGTGGAGCTGTTGAAGGCTGAAAAGGAAAAACTAAAATACTCCAAAGATTCCTCAGTAACAGCAATACTGTTATTCACAAAATATAATATATTTATGTTGTAGAATGAAATACTCACAAATAATATGTGTATTAAGTTTCAAATAAATTGTAACAGTATATTTCTGTATTATTTATTACTAAGGCAACAATAGGATTCATATGTAGTAAAACTACAAATTATCCTTTCTTGCTGAAATAGGTCCGTGATTTTTTTCATTCTTTGGGATTTCCGTGGATCTTGAGAGTGTATATTAATACTGAAATCCCAAACAGAATACTAGTTTGAAATTTTAAAAAAATATCTGTAATCTAGTTTTACAAGGATTTTCTGTGTTGTTTTGGAAACAAGAGACAACATATAATCCAATTGACTTGCAACATCTACAACATCTGGTTGAACTTAACTCTGCCTAAAACACCAGTATCACTTTTAATGGCCTAATCTTATCTACCATATATCCCAGTAGCACTTTTACCAACCTGGGGAATCCCCTTGGATAAAACATTACAAATTCCAGCCAATCAGAAAGGTTCATAGGATTAAAGACAAGTCATTAAACCAATGAAAACTAAAGAATAGTTATGTAACAGATATATTTCTTCAGAAGAAATGTAAAAGGTTAAACTTACCTTTCGTTTTCTGAATTTTGAATCATATTTCATATCTTGAATTAATCGAATAAGAAGATCTGGCAGTAAGGCAATTGTGATAAGAATGAGAGTTGCAAGCCATACAGAAGTGCTTGACAGCATAGTGAAGACTACCATGTATAAATAATCACCGTCTAGTAAGTCTCCCCTGAGAGATTAAAAAAATTACAAGAACAAAGTCAGCATAAATGCAATAATGATCCAATATCCAAAGTTATTAAATTTCTGTACTGAATGAAATAACTTTGTCACAAAAGTAATTGCATTTTAAATGTTAAATGTAAGATGTACTAAAAGATAGAGGGAATATTATTTCTGGCAAAAAGTATGAAATGATCTTGAATTGGAATTCCTAAAACAAATACCAATGGAAGTCAAGATATTATTAGTGTTATCATTTACTGATACATGTATATATATATATATATATATATATATATATATATATATATATATAGTAGTGAACATAAAGATCAGAATGATGTTAAGAAAAAGTTTAAATATGAAATAACTTTTTATTTTAAAGCTTCATAAAACATTTTAACAAGGAAAAATAAGGAAATAAAGGTAAATTGTATAATTCCAAAATATAAAGATCAAGAAACTTAGTTTCAACAATAAACTAATCAATTTGACCAAAATTAAAATTTACTTTAAAAACAGAATCCAATCATTTTTGTAATCATTAAATAAAATTTTCAAAAAAACAGTCTCAGTTGGGAAATCAATAACATCTATAAGTTGGATATTGTGTGCATATTTCTAAAACAGTATGATTACAAGGATCAATATTACTATAGATATTTTAAAAGTTATTTTGATTACAATTCATTTACATTAAATCTCCAAGTATCCTTTAAGTATTTTAAGAAGCATTATTTGATTATAATTTGGTTATAAATTTAATTGGGCTGAGAATAATGAATTCTGATACATAATATTAAAAACTGTAATTGGTAAAAATTGTTAATTTAGTTACTCACCATAAAAAGTTATTGTAGAACAAAACTTGTGCAAAGAAAAAAATAATTGTGAGCAGAAAAGCTAACACAATTAATACAGACCATGAATAAACCTCAAGAGCAAGCTGTAAAAAGTAGAAAAAAATGATAAAGTATAAAAAAATGATGAATTGTGTAATTCAATATAAAATCATTGACAAGAAAAAAACAGAACAACAGAGAATAGAAATTTCTAGAAAAAGTTTGTAATTATGCAATATTTGTAGAACAGAGTTTATATTTACATAATATATTTAGAGCAAAGTTTATATTTATGTAATGTGTGCAGAATAAAATTTATATTTACATAATATGTGTAAAGCAGTTTATATTTATGTAATATGAGTAGATAAAAATTTGTTGTTACAAGGCTCCTAGCAAATCTTTTAGTTTAGATTTAAACCAAGAAATCTCTTTCTATATAACTGAGAAATTCTCACGTTATCAATAATGAAATACATGATTCAAGAATTTATAAAATCTTTGAAGTTTTTAAAGTGAAATTAAAACTTGTGTTAAGACTGAAAAGGTTTTTTCTTTTAGATAATTTTATTTAACTGTCATCTTTATTTGAAGATCATAGTTTTTTACACTGAATATATCGATGAAGAATATTGTGGACTATTTAAGATCTTTTAAAGAAATAGAATAAAATTTAATAACATTTTAATCCTTCCAATGTTATTCTACCTACCTTGGCATTTACTGTTATTACACAAACAAAACAAACAATGAAACCAAAACCCCAATTTCCATATTGCTGCAATGTACAAAACATAAAGAAATATTCAAATCAATAGAGAAGTAGGCTTAAATGACAAAAAATAAATTATGTAATGGCTCTCCAACAGCTAACCTCCAATGCTATTAGTTTAAGTGTGGGTGTGGGTATTTTGATGAACTGGAAAGGGGACAAAAGCTGACCTTGGTTTGAAATGCAATCAGAAAGTAGATTTAAGTTTTTTAATAGTTGGTTTTCAAACAACTAATGGAATAGGACTACTTTTTGAGGTCTTAATGATTTTAGGTAGCTCTTAAAAAAAAAGAAATTGCCCAATCGGCTGGGGCTGTAGAATACACTGACTGCACCTCTGCAAAAGGGTAAGACCCCCCCAACGAGTGTCCTGGATATGACACTAAACCATCTGATAGTGAGGTTCCAGTAATATTGGGGTTTTGGGGAATACGGAGCACCCCTTCATTGCCATTGCTCCCAGGTCCTCTCTGGCTTGGCGAGGTAACACCTAATAAAGGTCCTATCTATCGGTTAAATAGAACTAAACTGCATACTTATACCAAACTGAATTGTTTGATTAAACTGAATTGCTTGAAATAGAAATGTTTTTGACAATTAAACTGTACTTACATTTAAACTGCGTGCTTATGCTAAAGTGAATTATTTCAAATAGAACTGTTTTTTGACATTGAAACTGTATTTACACTAAACTGAATTGTTTAACATAAAACTATTTTGACATGTAACTGTGTGTAAACAAAATCTGTACTTATACTTAGCTGAATTAGAACTGTTTGACTATATTTACCAGCTCTGTGCAGATACTAGATGCCAACTAGAAGACTTGCCAAAGCTTTGATGGATAAGGACAGATGGCAAGAAAATATCTAGAAAATCAATGCTTGTAGAACACTTTGAGGATGGTAATGACTTTTTTGAGAAAATCTTGGGATATCTTGATGGTTTAAAAGGTTGAATATGACCTTAAAGTGACAGTTTCTCTACCACTTGCATCAAGAGAGTCACTCATAGTGTAATGGTTATCATCATATGAAATGGGCAGACTGAGTTCAAATTCTGAATAAGGTTGACCCTTGACTGAACCATCCATCAGAGATTCTCTGCACAGGATGAACCTGTGAAAATAAGCGGAAACGGTCACAAAGCTGGTAAATATAAGTTTTTGCTGGTTTTTATCATTAAGGGTTTTCAAACTATTGTCTTCATCTTTATTGTTATTTCCATAACGTTTCGGCTGATATGTCCTCCTGCCTTCTTCAGGTACTTGTTGAACCTACACGGAACTTCGAACTACGTCCTTTATTGAATCAACGGGGGTCGCCTGTTCTGATTCCATTAGCCATAACTGGGTACAAGTGTTAAGTATTCCTGTATTGTTACTTGCCAGCAGTCAGGATTGAACCTGCAACCTCCAGATGATTGTCTCTATAGAAGCTTAGTGAATCAACACCTATACCCATTATGCTATGTGTCCTGCTGGACAGTTTAGAGTCAATTTTTGGGACTTATAAACTTAATGTTCTTACTTGACTAGAACTACTACTATTATGTATGATTTTTTACCAGTGCTTATATTCAGATTTTTTTTTATGATAAAAATCATCAAGCTTTGTCTCAGAAATTTAGACAACTAATTTTTGCTGGTTAGTTAACACTGGTGTGTCCATATATAGGAGTCTACAAGGGAACATTTTCCTTATAAATTCATTTTTACTTCTCTAGCAGAGCCCAGCATGTCTTGTTTGTTTTATTTTAATGGTTTATGAGATGGGAGGTAAGTGGCTATAAAGCTGCTATTTTTAGAGTTCTGCTTCCAGGATTTGTTCAAAAGAGCAGGCAGCATCTTTGTGAAATTCCCATCTAAGTCCAAAAATAGTGTATATTAAGTAAATTATTGAGTAAAAACTTAAACTTCTGATTTTGCCTTAAAAAAAATTATTGAGTGTATCCTTATTAGTAGACCATAAATTTCAATCTTGTCTTTAAACATGAAAAATGTTGGTTGGTTGGGTTTTATGGCATATCAACCTTTATAGGTTATTTAATGCCAAATCCATTTTTATGTGAATAATCAGTTCTATATCAAATAATTCAGTTTAACATGAGTACACAGCTTAATTGTGAAAAACAATTCTATTTCAAGCAATTCAGTTTAGTCAAGCAGTTCTAATTCAGCTAATTCAGTTTAGTATAAGTACAGATATTGTTTACACACAGTTAAATGTCAAAACTGTTCTATATTAAATAAATCAGTTTAGTGTAAATACAGCTTCAATGTCAAAAAACAGTTCCATTTCAAACAATTCAGTTTAGCTTAAGCATGCAGTTTAAATGTAAGTACAGTTTAATTGTCAAAAACATTTCTATTTCAAGCTATTCAGTTTAGTCAAACAATTCAGTTTAGCATAAGTATGCAGTTTAGTTCTATTTAACCCATAGATAGGGCCTTATCAGGTGCTACCACGCCAGGCCAGAGTGGACCAGGGAGCAATGGCAATGAAGGGGTGCTCTGCATTCCTCAAAGCCTCAGCATAACTGGAACCTCACCATCAGATGGTTTAGTGTCATATTCAGGACACTCATTGGGGGGTGGAGGTCTTACCCCTCAGCAGAGGTGCAGTCAGTGTATTCTAGAGTCCCAGCCAACTGGGCAATACACAGAGTTAAATGTCAAAACAGTTTTATAACAGATAAATTATCTTAGCATAAGTACACAGTTTAGATGTCAAAACAGTTCCATTTTGAGCAATTCAGTTTAGCATAAATACACAGTTTAAATGCAAAAATCAGTATCGTGAAGGAAGCATGGTTTAGTTCTATTTAAACCATACATAGGACCCAATCAGGTGTTACCACTCCAGGTCAGAGTGGACCTGGGAGGGATGGTAATAAAGGGGTACTCTGCATTCCCCAAAGCTCCAACATTACTGGAACCTCACCATCAGATTGTTTAGTGTCATATCCAGGACACTCGTTGAAGGGGTCTTACTCCTCTGCAGAGGTGCAGTTGTTTTATTCTACAGCCCCAGCCAATAGGGCAAAAACATGAAAAAGGTAGCACGCTCCAGCTAATGAGTTTAAAAAGGATAAGTAATCGTGTACTGATTATCAATTTCAAGTTAATTCTTCAAGGATAAGAATAAAGTCCGAGTAATTATCTTAACTAATAAATTAAAGGAAAATTTATATTTCATAGATTTTTATTGGATGAATATAAAATGATGAAGCAGAAAAATGTCAAATTCTTACCTGCCCGTTTTCAAATAATGAAGCACCATCTCCATAGAAAAAGTAAACTCCAAAGAAGAATACAAGTGAATGCCATAAACCTGCAAATATATTCTAAGAAGTCAACAGACTATTTGGATAATGAATTCAAAATTAAATAACATAATTTATCATACATAGGGAAACATCAATATATTGTCACGTGATAGCCCACGGAGATGATAGAAATAAGATTAATACTATCCTCCCGTTGGAATGAACAGTGGCGACCCATCAAAAAAGTGACCATTAAGGAAGAATGTAGGTCACAGAGGGGATATCAACAGGTGTTGGTACTTAGTAACCTCAGGTCGCCGGACACCAAGGGGGAGAAGAGAGAAGCCAAATGATTGGCTGGGACCCCAAAATAGAAGTGGGGACTCCTACCCCTCAACGGAAGTAAATAATAAGAAAGTCAGTTTTTGAGCAGGGCTCGTGGCAGACAGACCCATGGCCATCTACTCCAGGTTGAAGACAAAAGAATATCTGAGACACGAGGAACCCCAGGTTCTTCAAGCCAGTGTAAAAAATAGAATAAAGTCTATTAGCCCGTGAAAGAAGAAAGATTCTCCAGTGGAACCCCGTCAAAAAATAAGATAAGTAACTTTGGGGCCATTTCTCCTTTATACCCAAATTTTGTATACCACTCTCTCTCTCTCTCAATTTGAAGAAAAACAAAAGTCAAGAAAAGACATTTATATTTGTGGACTGTCCAATTATTATATGTTTTGACACTTTGAAAGTGTATATAACTGTAGTAAAGGAATCATATATTTTTATGTTACCACGTGGTCTATGTTGTTACTTCATGCTTCCTTTTCAGCTTCTATTCGCCTTATGTTATCTTGCTTAGAATTGTCCTATTAATTCCTCTAAAATATCACATGGGAAACTGGAGTTGCCGACTACTACAAAATAATATTATTACGACTAAAACCTATAGGTCCATATTCTTCCATTATCTAGGGGAAGGAAGGATAAAAGCGGCCTGGTGGGTGTGAGGATAGTGTGAAATTTGGAACCCCTTGCCAGCGGCGGTCAGTCTGGCCCTAAATTAGTCCCTCACATAATATGCCAGTTCTTATATGCCTGAGAGAAAAACTCTGAATGAGGACTTATTATATAGGGGATCAAGTGCCAACCTGCCCAGTCTTCACACGTGCGAAAATAAAAGTCCCATTTTGGGATTTTAGTCAATTTGCCATCACAATATCCACAGTCTTATGAGGAAAAATAAAAATGGCAGTTTGTTTTTTGAATGACTTTCATGCAATTTATACTTTTTCCTTGAAAATATTTGTTAACGATGTTATCTCCCTTCCAAAATTTAATTGAGAAAAAGAATCTTATAGATGTGTTCAAAGTAGAAGAAAAATTTAATAGATGTGTTCCAAAAAGATGAATTTTATAGATGTGTTCCAGAAAGAAGAATTTGATTGATGTGTTCCAGAAAGAATAAGAATTTTATAGATGTGTTCCAAGAAGAAAAATTTTATAGATGTGTTCCAAAAAGAAGAATTTTATAGATGTGTTCGAACTAGAAGAATTTTATAGATGTGTTCCAAAAAGAATAAGAATTTTATAGATGTGTTCGAAGTAGAATTTTATAGATGTGTTCCAAAAAGAAGAAGAGTTTAATAGATGTGTTCCAAGAAGAAGAAGAATTTTATTGATGTGTTCCAAGAAAAAGAAGAATTTAATAGATGTATTCCAAAAAGAAGATTTTTTTGGATGTATTTCAAGAAGCAGCAGCTGCTGCTGCCTTGATTCTTCTTTTGTTAAGAAGGTTTTAGCTATTGAGCTTGCTGAAATTCCTCTACAACACTTCAATTTCTACCGGCAACTCCAGTTAGTCCCATCTGGTATTTTCGTTAGGTGGTGGTTGCATATTGATTACTTGATCTCCAATAGTGGTGGTGGTGGTGGGTGAGGGGTGTCCTTTTCCCTCGGCAATAGCTGCTTAGTAGGGTTAAATTTATCTCTTGGTGCCTGAGATACCACTAAAAGAGAATGCTGAGGAGATCAGACATTGTTTATTACAACAACATATGAGTCTCAATTTGTGCATGAGCTTCCCCATTTTAGGTCTGATTTTGTTTTATGGCATATCAAATATAGAAGGTCATTTAATGCCAAATTTTGTTTATACATATATATTAAATATATATGTGGTTTGTAAACACATTGTGTAGATAACATTCTTAAAAGAGACTGAGCTCTTTTTTTTTGTACACAGTTAAATAGTTTCATGTATTGCTCTATAACAGTCACAATTAAACATCAGTTGTTTGTTTGCATACATAGTTTGTTCTATTTGATCCATAGATGTGGACCTGAGAGCAATGGCAATGGAGGAGTACTCCATATTCCCCAAAATTCCAGCATTACTGAAACCTCACCATCAGATGGTTTAATGTCATATTCGCGACACTCCTTGGTGGGGAGATCTTACCCTGCTGCAGAGATGCCATTGGTGTATTCTACAGCTCCAGCAGACGAGGCTCCCCACACACTTTAGATAAGTTCATGTCATTTTTATCTTGATGAAAAGTCAGATAAATCCCCTTTATTTTCTACTGTTAAAAGGATCTCTACAAATTTTCACCCTTTAATCTTCTCCTTTATTTTCTACTGTGAAAAGAACTTCTACAAATTTTCACCCTATATTCTTTCCCTTTACTTTTCTACTGTTAAAAGGATCTCTACAAATTTTCACCCTATATTCTTCCCCTTTATATTCTACTGTTAAAAGGACCTCTAGAAATGTTCACCCTTTATTCTTCCCCTTTATTTTCTACTGTTAAAAGAGCCTCTAAAAATTTTCACCCTTTATTCTTCCCATTTATTTTCTACTGTTAAAAGAACCTCTACAAATTTTCACCCTTAATTCTTCCCCTTTATTTTCTACTGTTTAAAGAACCTCTACAAATTTTCACCCTTTTTTCTTCCCCTTTATTTTCTACTGTGAAAAGAACCTCTACAAATTTTCACCCTTTATTCTTCCCCTTTATTTTCTACTGTGAAAAGAACCTCTACAAATTTTCACCCCTTATTCTTCCCTTTATTTTCTACTGTGAAAAGAACCTCTACAGATTTTCACCCTTTATTCTTCCCCTTTATTTTCTACTTTCAAAAGACTCTACATATTTTCACCCTTTATTCTTCCCCTTTATTTTCTACTGTTAAAAGGATCTCTACAAATTTTCACCCTTTATTCTTCCCCTTTATTTTTTACTGTTAAAAGGACCTCTACAAATTTTCACCCTTTATTCTTTCCCTTAATTTTCTACTGTGAAAAGAACCTCTACAAATTTTCACCCGTTATTCTTCCCCTTTATTTTCTACTGTGAAAAGAACCTCTACAAATTTTCACCCTTTATTCTTCCCCTTTATTTTCTACTGGGAAAAGAACCTCTACAAATTTTCACCCTTTATTCTTCCCCTTTATTTTCTACTGGGAAAAGAACCTCTACAAATTTTCACCCTTTATTCTTCCCCTTTATTTTCTACCGTGAAAAGGACCTCAACAAATTTTCACCCTTTATTCTTCCCCTTCATTTTCTACTGTGAAAAGGACCTCTACAAATTTTCACCCTTTATTTTCTACTGTTAAAAGGATCTCTACAGATTTTCACCCTTTATTCTTCTCCTTTATTTTCTACTGTGAAAAGAACCTCTACAAAATTTCACCCTTTATTTTCTACTGTTAAAAGAACCTCTACAAATTTTCACCATTTATTCTTCCCTTTATTTTCTACTGTGAAAAGAACCTCTACAAAATTTCACCCTTTATTCTTCCACTTTATTTTCTACTGTGACAAGAACCTCTACAAATTTTCACCCTGTATTCTTCCCCTTTATTTTCTTCTGTGAAAAGAACCTCTACAAATTTTTACCCTGTATTCTTCTCCTTTATTTTCTTCTGTGAAAAGAAACTCTACAAATTTTCAGCCTTTATTCTTCTCCTTTATTTTCTACTGTGAAAAGAACCTCTTCAGATTTTCACCCTTTATTCTTCTCCTTTATTTTCTACTGTTAAAAGAACCTCTACAAATTTTCACCCTTTATTCTTCCCCTTTATTTTCTACTGCTAAAAGGACCTCTACAAATTTTCACCCTATATTCTTTCCCTTTATTTTCTACTGTTAAAAGGATCTCTACAAATTTTCACCCTTTATTCTTCCCCTTTATTTTCTACTGCTAAAAGGACCTCTACAAATTTCCACCCTATATTCTTTCCCTTTATTTTCTACTGTTAAAAGGATCTCTACAAATTTTCACCCTATATTCTTCCCCTTTATTTTCTACTGTTAAAAGGACCTCTAGAAATTTTCACCCTTTATTCTTCCCCTTTATTTTCTACCGTTAAAAGAGCCTCTAAAAATTTTCACCCTTTATTCTTCCCATTTATTTTCTACTGTTAAAAGAACCTCTACAAATTTTAACCCTTTATTCTTCCCCTTTATTTTCTACTGTTAAAAGGATCTCTACAAATTTTAACACTTTATTCTTCCCCTTTATTTTCTACTGTTAAAAGAACCTCTACAGATTTTCACCCTTTATTCTTCCCCTTTATTTTCTACTGTGAAAAAGACCTCTACAAATTTTCACTATTTATTCTTCCCCTTTATTTTCTATTGTTAAAAGAACCTCTACAAATTTTCACCCTTTATTCTTCTCCTTTATTTTCTACTGTGAAAAGAACCTCTTCAGTTTTTCACCCTTTATTCTTCCCCTTTGTTTTCTACTGTTAAAAGAACCTCTACAAATTTTCTCCCTTTATTCTTCCAGTCTATTTTCAACTGTTAAAAGGATCTCTACAAATTTTCACCCTTTATTCTTCCCCTTCATTTTCTACTGTTAAAAGAACCTCTACAAATTTTCACCCTTTATTCTTCCCCTTTATTTTCTACTGTTAAAAGGATCTCTACAAATTTTCACACTTTATTCTTCTCCTTTATTTTCTACTGTGAAAAGACTCTACATATTTTCACCCTTTATTCTTCCCCTTTATTTTCTAGTGTGAAAAGGACCTCTATAAATTTTCACACTTTATTCTTCCCCTTTATTTTCTACTGTGAAAAGACTCTACATATTTTCATCCTTTATTCTTCCCCTTTATTTTCTACTGGGAAAATGACCTCTATAAATTTTCACACTTTATTCTTCCCCTTTATTTTCTACTGTGAAAAGACTCTACATATTTTAACCCTTTATTCTTCCCCTTTATTTTCTACTGTTAAAAGGATCTCTACAAATTTTCACCCTTTATTCTTCCCCTTTATTTTCTACTGTTAAAAGGACCTCTACAAATTTTCACCCTTTATTCTTCCCCTTTATTTTCTACTGTTAAAAGGATCTCTACAAATTTTCACCCTTTATTCTTCCCCTTTATTTTCTACTGTTAAAAGGACCTCTACAAATTTTCACCCTCTATTCTTCCCCTATATTTTCTACTGTTAAAAGGACCTCTACAAATTTTAACCCTTTATTCTTCCCCTTTATTTTCTACTGTTAAAAGGATCTCTACAAATTTTCACACTTTATTCTTCCCCTTTATTTTCTACTGTTAAAAGAACCTCTACAAATTTTCACCCTTTATTCTTCTCCTTTATTTTCTACTGTGAAAAGAACCTCTACAGATTTTAACCCTTTATTCTTCCCCTTTATTTTCTACTGTGAAAAAGACCTCTACAAATCTTCACCCTTTATTCTTCTCCTTTATTTTTCACAGTTAAAAGAACCTCTACAAATTTTCACTCTTTATTCTTCCCCTTTATTTTCTACTGTTAAAAGAACCTCTACAAATTTTCACCCTTTATTCTTCTCCTTTACTTTCTACTGTGAAAAGAACCTCTACATATTTTCACCCTTTATTCTTCTCCTTTATTTTCTACTGTGAAAAGAACCTCTTCAGATTTTCACCCTTTATTCTTCCCCTTTATTTTCTACTGTTAAAAGGACCTCTACAAATTTTCACCCTTTATTCTTCTCCTTTATTTTCTACTGTTAAAAGAACCTCTACAAATTTTCACTCTAAATTCTTCCCCTTTATTTTCTACTGTGAAAAGAACCTCTACAAATTTTCACCCTTTATTCCTCCCCTTTATTTTCTACTGTGAAAAGAACCTCTACAAATTTTCACCCTTTATTCCACCCCTTTATTTTCTACTGTGAAAAGAACCTCTACAAATTTTCACCCTTTATTCTTCCCCTTTATTTTCTACTGTGAAAAGGACGTCTACAGATTTTCACTCTTTATTCTTCCCCTTTATTTTCTACTGTGAAAAGAACCTCTACAAATTTTCACCCTTTATTCTTCCCCTTTATTTTCTACTGTGAAAAGGACCTCTAAAAATTTTCACTCTTTATTCTTCCCCTTTATTTTCTACTGTTAAAAGAACCTCTACAAATTTTCACCCTTTATTCTTCCCCTTTATTTCCTACTGTTAAAAGAACCTCTACAAATTTTCACCCTTTATTCTTCTCCTTTACTTTCTACTGTGAAAAGAACCTCTACAAATTTTCACCCTTTATTCTTCTCCTTTATTTTCTACTGTGAAAAGAATCTCTTCAGATTTTCTCCCTTTATTCTTCCCCTTTATTTTCTACTGTTAAAAGGACCTCTACAAATTTTCACCCTTTATTCTTCCCCTTTATTTTCTACTGTTAAAAGAACCTCTACAGATTTTCACCCTTTATTCTTCCCCTTTATTTTCTACTTTGAAAAGAACCTCTACAAATTTTCACCCTTTATTCTTCCCCTTTATTTTCTACTGTTAAAAGAACCTCTAAAAATTTTCACTCTAAATTCTTCCCCTTTATTTTCTACTGTGAAAAGAACCTCTACAAATTTTCACCCTTTATTCTTCTCCTTTATTTTCTACTGTGAAAAGAACCTCTTCAGATTTTCACCCTTTATTCTTCCCCTTTATTTTCTACTGTTAAAAGGACCTCTACAAATTTTCACCCTTTATTCTTCTCCTTTATTTTCTACTGTTAAAAGAACCTCTACAAATTTTCACTCTAAATTCTTCCCCTTTATTTTCTACTGTGAAAAGAACCTCTACAAATTTTCACCCTTTATTCCTCCCCTTTATTTTCTACTGTGAAAAGAACCTCTACAAATTTTCACCCTTTATTCCTCCCCTTTATTTTCTACTGTGAAAAGAACCTCTACAAATTTTCACCCTTTATTCTTCCCCTTTATTTTCTACTGTGAAAAGGACGTCTACAGATTTTCACTCTTTATTCTTCCCCTTTATTTTCTACTGTGAAAAGAACCTCTACAAATTTTCACCCTTTATTCTTCCCCTTTATTTTCTACTGTGAAAAGGACCTCTACAAATTTTCACTCTTTATTCTTCCCCTTTATTTTCTACTGTTAAAAGAACCTCTACAAATTTTCACCCTTTATTCTTCCCCTTCATTTTCTACTGTTAAAAGAACCTCTACAAATTTTCACCCTTTATTCTTCCCCTTTATTTTCTACTGTTAAAAGGATCTCTACAAATTTTCACACTTTATTCTTCTCCTTTATTTTCTACTGTGAAAAGACTCTACATATTTTCACCCTTTATTCTTCCCCTTTATTTTCTAGTGTGAAAAGGACCTCTATAAATTTTCACACTTTATTCTTCCCCTTTATTTTCTACTGTGAAAAGACTCTACATATTTTCATCCTTTATTCTTCCCCTTTATTTTCTACTGGGAAAATGACCTCTATAAATTTTCACACTTTATTCTTCCCCTTTATTTTCTACTGTGAAAAGACTCTACATATTTTAACCCTTTATTCTTCCCCTTTATTTTCTACTGTTAAAAGGATCTCTACAAATTTTCACCCTTTATTCTTCCCCTTTATTTTCTACTGTTAAAAGGACCTCTACAAATTTTCACCCTTTATTCTTCCCCTTTATTTTCTACTGTTAAAAGGATCTCTACAAATTTTCACCCTTTATTCTTCCCCTTTATTTTCTACTGTTAAAAGGACCTCTACAAATTTTCACCCTCTATTCTTCCCCTATATTTTCTACTGTTAAAAGGACCTCTACAAATTTTAACCCTTTATTCTTCCCCTTTATTTTCTACTGTTAAAAGGATCTCTACAAATTTTCACACTTTATTCTTCCCCTTTATTTTCTACTGTTAAAAGAACCTCTACAAATTTTCACCCTTTATTCTTCTCCTTTATTTTCTACTGTGAAAAGAACCTCTACAGATTTTAACCCTTTATTCTTCCCCTTTATTTTCTACTGTGAAAAAGACCTCTACAAATCTTCACCCTTTATTCTTCTCCTTTATTTTTCACAGTTAAAAGAACCTCTACAAATTTTCACTCTTTATTCTTCCCCTTTATTTTCTACTGTTAAAAGAACCTCTACAAATTTTCACCCTTTATTCTTCTCCTTTACTTTCTACTGTGAAAAGAACCTCTACATATTTTCACCCTTTATTCTTCTCCTTTATTTTCTACTGTGAAAAGAACCTCTTCAGATTTTCACCCTTTATTCTTCCCCTTTATTTTCTACTGTTAAAAGGACCTCTACAAATTTTCACCCTTTATTCTTCTCCTTTATTTTCTACTGTTAAAAGAACCTCTACAAATTTTCACTCTAAATTCTTCCCCTTTATTTTCTACTGTGAAAAGAACCTCTACAAATTTTCACCCTTTATTCCTCCCCTTTATTTTCTACTGTGAAAAGAACCTCTACAAATTTTCACCCTTTATTCCACCCCTTTATTTTCTACTGTGAAAAGAACCTCTACAAATTTTCACCCTTTATTCTTCCCCTTTATTTTCTACTGTGAAAAGGACGTCTACAGATTTTCACTCTTTATTCTTCCCCTTTATTTTCTACTGTGAAAAGAACCTCTACAAATTTTCACCCTTTATTCTTCCCCTTTATTTTCTACTGTGAAAAGGACCTCTACAAATTTTCACTCTTTATTCTTCCCCTTTATTTTCTACTGTTAAAAGAACCTCTACAAATTTTCACCCTTTATTCTTCCCCTTTATTTCCTACTGTTAAAAGAACCTCTACAAATTTTCACCCTTTATTCTTCTCCTTTACTTTCTACTGTGAAAAGAACCTCTACAAATTTTCACCCTTTATTCTTCTCCTTTATTTTCTACTGTGAAAAGAACCTCTTCAGATTTTCACCCTTTATTCTTCCCCTTTATTTTCTACTGTTAAAAGGACCTCTACAAATTTTCACCCTTTATTCTTCCCCTTTATTTTCTACTGTTAAAAGAACCTCTACAGATTTTCACCCTTTATTCTTCCCCTTTATTTTCTACTTTGAAAAGAACCTCTACAAATTTTCACCCTTTATTCTTCCCCTTTATTTTCTACTGTTAAAAGAACCTCTAAAAATTTTCACTCTAAATTCTTCCCCTTTATTTTCTACTGTGAAAAGAACCTCTACAAATTTTCACCCTTTATTCTTCTCCTTTATTTTCTACTGTGAAAAGAACCTCTTCAGATTTTCACCCTTTATTCTTCCCCTTTATTTTCTACTGTTAAAAGGACCTCTACAAATTTTCACCCTTTATTCTTCTCCTTTATTTTCTACTGTTAAAAGAACCTCTACAAATTTTCACTCTAAATTCTTCCCCTTTATTTTCTACTGTGAAAAGAACCTCTACAAATTTTCACCCTTTATTCCTCCCCTTTATTTTCTACTGTGAAAAGAACCTCTACAAATTTTCACCCTTTATTCCTCCCCTTTATTTTCTACTGTGAAAAGAACCTCTACAAATTTTCACCCTTTATTCTTCCCCTTTATTTTCTACTGTGAAAAGGACGTCTACAGATTTTCACTCTTTATTCTTCCCCTTTATTTTCTACTGTGAAAAGAACCTCTACAAATTTTCACCCTTTATTCTTCCCCTTTATTTTCTACTGTGAAAAGGACCTCTACAAATTTTCACTCTTTATTCTTCCCCTTTATTTTCTACTGTTAAAAGAACCTCTACAAATTTTCACCCTTTATTCTTCCCCTTCATTTTCTACTGTTAAAAGAACCTCTACAAATTTTCACCCTTTATTCTTCCCCTTTATTTTCTACTGTTAAAAGGATCTCTACAAATTTTCACACTTTATTCTTCTCCTTTATTTTCTACTGTGAAAAGACTCTACATATTTTCACCCTTTATTCTTCCCCTTTATTTTCTAGTGTGAAAAGGACCTCTATAAATTTTCACACTTTATTCTTCCCCTTTATTTTCTACTGTGAAAAGACTCTACATATTTTCATCCTTTATTCTTCCCCTTTATTTTCTACTGGGAAAATGACCTCTATAAATTTTCACACTTTATTCTTCCCCTTTATTTTCTACTGTGAAAAGACTCTACATATTTTAACCCTTTATTCTTCCCCTTTATTTTCTACTGTTAAAAGGATCTCTACAAATTTTCACCCTTTATTCTTCCCCTTTATTTTCTACTGTTAAAAGGACCTCTACAAATTTTCACCCTTTATTCTTCCCCTTTATTTTCTACTGTTAAAAGGATCTCTACAAATTTTCACCCTTTATTCTTCCCCTTTATTTTCTACTGTTAAAAGGACCTCTACAAATTTTCACCCTCTATTCTTCCCCTATATTTTCTACTGTTAAAAGGACCTCTACAAATTTTAACCCTTTATTCTTCCCCTTTATTTTCTACTGTTAAAAGGATCTCTACAAATTTTCACACTTTATTCTTCCCCTTTATTTTCTACTGTTAAAAGAACCTCTACAAATTTTCACCCTTTATTCTTCTCCTTTATTTTCTACTGTGAAAAGAACCTCTACAGATTTTAACCCTTTATTCTTCCCCTTTATTTTCTACTGTGAAAAAGACCTCTACAAATCTTCACCCTTTATTCTTCTCCTTTATTTTTCACAGTTAAAAGAACCTCTACAAATTTTCACTCTTTATTCTTCCCCTTTATTTTCTACTGTTAAAAGAACCTCTACAAATTTTCACCCTTTATTCTTCTCCTTTACTTTCTACTGTGAAAAGAACCTCTACATATTTTCACCCTTTATTCTTCTCCTTTATTTTCTACTGTGAAAAGAACCTCTTCAGATTTTCACCCTTTATTCTTCCCCTTTATTTTCTACTGTTAAAAGGACCTCTACAAATTTTCACCCTTTATTCTTCTCCTTTATTTTCTACTGTTAAAAGAACCTCTACAAATTTTCACTCTAAATTCTTCCCCTTTATTTTCTACTGTGAAAAGAACCTCTACAAATTTTCACCCTTTATTCCTCCCCTTTATTTTCTACTGTGAAAAGAACCTCTACAAATTTTCACCCTTTATTCCACCCCTTTATTTTCTACTGTGAAAAGAACCTCTACAAATTTTCACCCTTTATTCTTCCCCTTTATTTTCTACTGTGAAAAGGACGTCTACAGATTTTCACTCTTTATTCTTCCCCTTTATTTTCTACTGTGAAAAGAACCTCTACAAATTTTCACCCTTTATTCTTCCCCTTTATTTTCTACTGTGAAAAGGACCTCTACAAATTTTCACTCTTTATTCTTCCCCTTTATTTTCTACTGTTAAAAGAACCTCTACAAATTTTCACCCTTTATTCTTCCCCTTTATTTCCTACTGTTAAAAGAACCTCTACAAATTTTCACCCTTTATTCTTCTCCTTTACTTTCTACTGTGAAAAGAACCTCTACAAATTTTCACCCTTTATTCTTCTCCTTTATTTTCTACTGTGAAAAGAACCTCTTCAGATTTTCACCCTTTATTCTTCCCCTTTATTTTCTACTGTTAAAAGGACCTCTACAAATTTTCACCCTTTATTCTTCCCCTTTATTTTCTACTGTTAAAAGAACCTCTACAGATTTTCACCCTTTATTCTTCCCCTTTATTTTCTACTTTGAAAAGAACCTCTACAAATTTTCACCCTTTATTCTTCCCCTTTATTTTCTACTGTTAAAAGAACCTCTAAAAATTTTCACTCTAAATTCTTCCCCTTTATTTTCTACTGTGAAAAGAACCTCTACAAATTTTCACCCTTTATTCTTCTCCTTTATTTTCTACTGTGAAAAGAACCTCTTCAGATTTTCACCCTTTATTCTTCCCCTTTATTTTCTACTGTTAAAAGGACCTCTACAAATTTTCACCCTTTATTCTTCTCCTTTATTTTCTACTGTTAAAAGAACCTCTACAAATTTTCACTCTAAATTCTTCCCCTTTATTTTCTACTGTGAAAAGAACCTCTACAAATTTTCACCCTTTATTCCTCCCCTTTATTTTCTACTGTGAAAAGAACCTCTACAAATTTTCACCCTTTATTCCTCCCCTTTATTTTCTACTGTGAAAAGAACCTCTACAAATTTTCACCCTTTATTCTTCCCCTTTATTTTCTACTGTGAAAAGGACGTCTACAGATTTTCACTCTTTATTCTTCCCCTTTATTTTCTACTGTGAAAAGAACCTCTACAAATTTTCACCCTTTATTCTTCCCCTTTATTTTCTACTGTGAAAAGGACCTCTACAAATTTTCACTCTTTATTCTTCCCCTTTATTTTCTACTGTTAAAAGAACCTCTACAAATTTTCACCCTTTATTCTTCCCCTTTATTTCCTACTGTTAAAAGAACCTCTACAAATTTTCACCCTTTATTCTTCTCCTTTACTTTCTACTGTGAAAAGAACCTCTACAAATTTTCACCCTTTATTCTTCTCCTTTATTTTCTACTGTGAAAAGAACCTCTTCAGATTTTCACCCTTTATTCTTCCCCTTTATTTTCTACTGTTAAAAGGACCTCTACAAATTTTCACCCTTTATTCTTCCCCTTTATTTTCTACTGTTAAAAGAACCTCTACAGATTTTCACCCTTTATTCTTCCCCTTTATTTTCTACTTTGAAAAGAACCTCTACAAATTTTCACCCTTTATTCTTCCCCTTTATTTTCTACTGTTAAAAGAACCTCTAAAAATTTTCACTCTAAATTCTTCCCCTTTATTTTCTACTGTGAAAAGAACCTCTACAAATTTTCACCCTTTATTCCTCCCCTTTATTTTCTACTGTGAAAAGAACCTCTACAAATTTTCACCCTGTATTCCTTCCCTTTATTTTCTACTGTGAAAAGAACCTCTACAAATTTTCACCCTTTATTCTTCCCCTTTATTTTCTACTGTTAAAAGAACCTCTACAGATTTTCACCCTTTATTCTTCCCCTTTATTTTCTACTGTTAAAAGGATCTCCACAAATTTTCACCCTTTATTCTTCCCCTTTATTTTCTACTGTTAAAAGGACCTCTACAAATTTTCACCCTTTATTCTTCCCCTTTATTTTCTACTGTGAAAAGGATCTCCACAAATTTTCACCCTTTATTCTTCCCCTTTATTTTCTACTGTTAAAAGGACCTCTACAAATTTTCACCCTTTATTCTTCCCCTTTATTTTCTACTGTTAAAAGAACCTCTACAGATTTTCACCCTATATTCTTCCCCTTTATTTTCTACTTTGAAAAGAACCTCTACAAATTTTCACCCTTTATTCTTCCCCTTTATTTTCTACTGTTAAAAGGACCTCTACAAATTTTCACCCTTTATTCTTCTCCTTTATTTTCTACTGTTAAAAGAACCTCTAAAAATTTTCACTCTAAATTGTTCCCCTTTATTTTCTACTGTGAAAAGAACCTCTACAAATTTTCACCCTTTATTCCTCCCCTTTATTTTCTACTGTGAAAAGAACCTCTACAAATTTTCACCCTTTATTCCTCCCCTTTATTTTCTACTGTGAAAAGAACCTCTAAAAATTTTCACCCTTTATTCCTCCCCTTTATTTTCTACTGTGAAAAGAACCTCTACAAATTTTCACCCTTTATTCCTCCCCTTTATTTTCTACTGTGAAAAGAACCTCTACAAATTTTCACCCTTTATTCCTCCCCTTTATTTTCTACTGTGAAAAGAACCTCTACAAATTTTCACCCTTTATTCTTCCCCTTTATTTTCTACTGTTAAAAGAACCTCTACAGATTTTCACCCTTTATTCCTCCCCTTTATTTTCTACTGTGAAAAGAACCTCTACAAATTTTCACCCTTTATTCTTCTCCTTTACTTTCTACTGTGAAAAGAACCTCTACAAATTTTCACCCTTTATTCCTCCCCTTTATTTTCTACTGTGAAAAGAACCTCTACAAAATTTCACCCTTTATTTTCTACTGTTAAAAGAACCTCTACAAATTTTCACCATTTATTCTTCCCTTTATTTTCTACTGTGAAAAGAACCTCTACAAAATTTCACCCTTTATTCTTCCACTTTATTTTCTACTGTGACAAGAACCTCTACAAATTTTCACCCTGTATTCTTCCCCTTTATTTTCTTCTGTGAAAAGAACCTCTACAAATTTTCACCCTGTATTCTTCTCCTTTATTTTCTTCTGTGAAAAGAAACTCTACAAATTTTCACCCTTTATTCTTCTCCTTTATTTTCTACTGTGAAAAGAACCTCTTCAGATTTTCACCCTTTATTCTTCTCCTTTATTTTCTACTGTTAAAAGAACCTCTACAAATTTTCACCCTTTATTCTTCCCCTTTATTTTCTACTGCTAAAAGGACCTCAACAAATTTTCACACTATATTCTTTCCCTTTATTTTCTACTGTTAAAAGGATCTCTACAAATTTTCACCCTTTATTCTTCCCCTTTATTTTCTACTGCTAAAAGGACCTCTACAAATTTCCACCCTATATTCTTTCCCTTTATTTTCTACTGTTAAAAGGATCTCTACAAATTTTCACCCTATATTCTTCCCCTTTATTTTCTACTGTTAAAACGACCTCTAGAAATTTTCACCCTTTATTCTTCCCCTTTATTTTCTACCGTTAAAAGAGCCTCTAAAAATTTTCACCGTTTATTCTTCCCATTTATTTTCTACTGTTAAAAGAACCTCTACAAATTTTAACCCTTTATTCTTCCCCTTTTTTTTCTACTGTTAAAAGGATCTCTACAAATTTTCACACTTTATTCTTCCCCTTTATTTTCTACTGTTAAAAGAACCTCTACAGATTTTCACCCTTTATTTTTCCCCTTTATTTTCTACTGTGAAAAAGACCTCTACAAATTTTCACTATTTATTCTTCCCCTTTATTTTCTATTGTTAAAAGAACCTCTACAAATTTTCACCCTTTATTCTTCTCCTTTATTTTCTACTGTGAAAAGAACCTCTTCAGTTTTTCACCCTTTATTCTTCCCCTTTGTTTTCTACTGTTAAAAGAACCTCTACAAATTTTCTCCCTTTATTCTTCCAGTCTATTTTCAACTGTTAAAAGGATCTCTACAAATTTTCACCCTTTATTCTTCTCCTTTATTTTCTACTGTTAAAAGAACCTCTACAAATTTTCACTCTAAATTCTTCCCCTTTATTTTCTACTGATAAAAGAACCTCTACAAATTTTCACCCTTTATTCCTCCCCTTTATTTTCTACTGTGAAAAGAACCTCTACAAATTTTCACCCTTTATTCCTCCCCTTTATTTTCTACTGTGAAAAGAACCTCTACAAATTTTCACCCTTTATTCTTCCCCTTTATTTTCTACTGTGAAAAGGACGTCTACAGATTTTCACTCTTTATTCTTCCCCTTTATTTTCTACTGTGAAAAGAACCTCTACAAATTTTCACCCTTTATTCTTCCCCTTTATTTTCTACTGTGAAAAGGACCTCTACAAATTTTCACTCTTTATTCTTCCCCTTTATTTTCTACTGTTAAAAGAACCTCTACAAATTTTCACCCTTTATTCTTCCCCTTCATTTCCTACTGTTAAAAGAACCTCTACAAATTTTCACCCTTTATTCTTCTCCTTTACTTTCTACTGTGAAAAGAACCTCTACAAATTTTCACCCTTTATTCTTCTCCTTTATTTTCTACTGTGAAAAGAACCTCTTCAGATTTTCACCCTTTATTCTTCCCCTTTATTTTCTACTGTTAAAAGGATCTCCACAAATTTTCACCCTTTATTCTTCCCCTTTATTTTCTACTGTTAAAAGGACCTCTACAAATTTTCACCCTTTATTCTTCCCCTTTATTTTCTACTGTTAAAAGAACCTCTACAGATTTTCACCCTTTATTCTTCCCCTTTATTTTCTACTGTTAAAAGGACCTCTACAAATTTTAACCCTTTATTCTTCCCCTTTATTTTCTACTGTTAAAAGAACCTCTAAAAATTTTCACTCTAAATTCTTCCCCTTTATTTTCTACTGTGAAAAGAATCTCTACAAATTTTCACCCTTTATTCCTCCCCTTTATTTTCTACTGTGAAAAGAACCTCTACAAATTTTCACCCTGTATTCCTTCCCTTTATTTTCTACTGTGAAAAGAACCTCTACAAATTTTCACCCTTTATTCTTCCCCTTTATTTTCTACTGTTAAAAGAACCTCTACAGATTTTCACCCTTTATTCTTCCCCTTTATTTTCTACTGTTAAAAGGATCTCCACAAATTTTCACCCTTTATTCTTCCCCTTTATTTTCTACTGTTAAAAGGACCTCTACAAATTTTCACCCTTTATTCTTCCCCTTTATTTTCTACTGTAAAAAGAACCTCTACAGATTTTAACCCTTTATTCTTCCCCTTTATTTTCTACTGTTAAAAGAACCTCTACAGATTTTCACCCTTTATTCTTCCCCTTTATTTTCTACTGTTAAAAGAACCTCTTCAGATTTTCACCCTTTATTCTTCCCCTTTATTTTCTACTGTTAAAAGGATCTCCACAAATTTTCACCCTTTATTCTTCCCCTTTATTTTCTACTGTTAAAAGGACCTCTACAAATTTTCACCCTTTATTCTTCCCCTTTATTTTCTACTGTTAAAAGAACCTCTACAGATTTTCACCCTTTATTCTTCCCCTTTATTTTCTACTTTGAAAAGAACCTCTACAAATTTTCACCCTTTATTCTTCCCCTTTATTTTCTACTGTTAAAAGGACCTCTACAAATTTTCACCCTTTATTCTTCTCCTTTATTTTCTACTGTTAAAAGAACCTCAAAAAATTTTCACTCTAAATTGTTCCCCTTTATTTTCTACTGTGAAAAGAACCTCTACAAATTTTCACCCTTTATTCCTCCCCTTTATTTTCTACTGTGAAAAGAACCTCTACAAATTTTCACCCTTTATTCCTCCCCTTTATTTTCTACTGTGAAAAGAACCTCTACAAATTTTCACCCTTTATTCCTCCCCTTTATTTTCTACTGTGAAAAGAACCTCTACAAATTTTCACCCTTTATTCCTCCCCTTTATTTTCTACTGTGAAAAGAACCTCTACAAATTTTCACCCTTTATTCCTCCCCTTTATTTTCTACTGTGAAAAGAACCTCTACAAATTTTCACCCTTTATTCTTCCCCTTTATTTTCTACTGTTAAAAGAACCTCTACAGATTTTCACCCTTTATTCCTCCCCTTTATTTTCTACTGTGAAAAGAACCTCTACAAATTTTCACCCTTTATTCTTCTCCTTTACTTTCTACTGTGAAAAGAACCTCTACAAATTTTCACCCTTTATTCTTCTCCTTTATTTTCTACTGTGAAAAGAACCTCTAAAAATTTTCACCCTTTATTCTTCCCCTTTATTTTCTACTGTTAAAAGAACCTCTAAAAATTTTCACCCTATATTCTTCCCCTTTATTTTCTACAGTTAAAATGATCTCTACAAATTTTCACCCTTTATTATTCCCCTTTATTTTCTACTGTTAAAATGATCTCTATAAATTTTCACCCTTTCTTCTTCCCCTTTATTTTCTACTGTTAAAAGGACCTCTACAAATTCTCACCCTTTATTCTTCTCCTTTATTTTCTACTGTGAAAAGAACCTCTACAAATTTTCACCCTTTATACTTCTCCTTTATTTTCTACTGTGAAAAGAACCTCTTCAGATTTTCACCCTTTATTCTTCCCCTTTATTTTCTACTGTTAAAAGGATCTCCACAAATTTTCACCCTTTATTCTTCTCCTTTATTTTCTACTGTTAAAAGAACCTCTACAAATTTTCACCCTTTATTCCTCCCCTTTATTTTCTACTGTGAAAAGAACCTCTACAAATTTTCACCCTTTATTCCTCCCCTTTATTTTCTACTGTAAAAAGAACCTCTACAAATTTTCACCCTTTATTCCTCCCATTTATTTTCTACTGTGAAAAGGACGTCTACAGATTTTCACTCTTTATTCTTCCCCTTTATTTTCTACTGTTAAAAGGACCTCTACAAATTTTCACCCTTTATTCTTCTCCTTTATTTTCTACTGTTAAAATGATCTCTACAAATTTTCACCCTTTATTCTTCCCCTTTATTTTCTACTGTTAAAATGATCTCTACAAATTTTCACCCTTTATTCTTCCCCTTTATTTTCTACTGTTAAAAGGATCTCCACAAATTTTCACCCTTTATTCTTCCCCTTTATTTTCTACTGTTAAAAGGACCTCTACAAATTTTCACCCTTTATTCTTCTCCTTTATTTTCTACTGTTAAAAGAACCTCTACAAATGTTCACCCTTTATTCCTCCCCTTTATTTTCTACTGTGAAAAGAACCTCTACAAATTTTTACCCTTTATTCTTCCCCTTTATTTTCTACTGTTAAAAGAGCTTCTATAAATTTTCACCCTTTATTCTTCCCCTTTTTTTTCTACGGTGAAAAGAACCTCTACAAATTTTCACCCTTTATTCTTCCCCTTTATTTTCTACTGTTAAAAGGATCTCTACAAATTTTCACCCTTTATTCTTCCCCTTTTTTTTCTACGGTGAAAAGAACCTCTACAGATTTTAACCCTTTATTCTTCCCCTTTATTTTCTACTGTGAAAAGGACCTCTACAAATCTTCACCCTTTATTCTTCTCCTTTAATTTTTTACTGTTTAAAGAACCTCTACAAATTTTCACCCTTTATTCTTCCCCTTTATTTCCTACTGTAAAAAGAACCTATTCAGATTTTCACCCTTTATTCTTCTCCTTTATTTTCTACTGTGAAAAGAACCTCTTCAGATTTTCACCCTTTATTCTTCCCCTTTATTTTCTACTGTGAAAAAGACCTCTACAAATTTTCACTATTTATTCTTCCCCTTTATTTTTTACAGTTAAAAGAACCTCTACAAATTTTCACTCTTTATTCTTCTCCTTTATTTTCTACTGTGAAAAGAACCTCTACAAATTTTCACCCTTTATTCTTCCCCTTTATTTTCTACTGTGAAAAGGACCTCTACAAATTTTCACCCTTTATTCTTCCCCTTTATTTTCTACTGTGAAAAGGACCTCTACAAATTTTCACCCTTTATTCTTATCCTTTATTTTCTACTGTTTAAAGTACCTCTACAAATTTTCACCCTTTATTCTTCCCCTTTATTTTCTACTGTGAAAAGGACCTCTATAAATTTTCACCCTTTATTCTTCCCCTTTATTTTCTACTGTGAAATTGACCTCTACAAATTTTCACCCTTTATTCTTCCCCTTCATTTTCTACTGTGAAAAGGACATTATATAAATTTTCACCCTTTATTCTTCCCCTTTAATTTCTACTGTGAAAAGGACCTCTACAAATTTTCACCCTTTATTCTTCCCCTTTATTTTCTACTGTTTAAAGAACCTCTACAAATTTTCACCCTTTATTCTTCCACTTTATTTTCTACTGTTTAAAGAACCTCTACAGATTTTCACCCTTTATTCTTCCCCTTTATTTTCTACTGTGAAAAGGACCTCTTCAAATTTTCACCCTTTATTCTTCTCCTTTATTTTCCACTGTGAAAAGAACCTCTACAAATGTTCACCCTTTATTCTTCCCCTTTATTTTCTACTGTGAAAAGTATCTCTACAAATTTTCACCCTTTATTCTTCCCCTTTATTTTCTACTGTTAAAAGGTCCTCTACAAATGTTCACCCTTTATTCTTCCCCTTTATTTTCTACTGTGAAATGGACCTCTACAAATTTTCACCCTTTATTCTTCCCCTTTATTTTCTACTGTGAAAAGGACCTTATACAAATTTTCACCCTTTATTCTTCCCCTTTATTTTCTACTGTGAAAAGGACCTCTCCAAATTTTCACCCTTTATTCTTTCCCTTTATTTTCTACTGTGAAATTGACCTCTACAAATTTTCACCCTTTATTCTTCCCCTTCATTTTCTACTGTGAAAAGGACCTTATTTAAATTTTCACCCTTTATTCTTCCCCTTTATTTTCTACTGTGAAAAGGACCTCTACAAATTTTCATCCTTTATTGTTCCCCTTTATTTTCTACTGTGAAATGGTCCTGTACAAATTTTCACCCTTTATTCTTCCCCTTTATTTTCTACTGTGAAAAGGACCTTATACAAATTTTCACCCTTTATTCTTCCCCTTTATTTTCTACTGTGAAAAGGACCTCTACAAATTTTCACCCTTTATTCTTCCCCTTTATTTTCTACTGTGAAAAGGACCTCTACAAATTTTCACCCTTTATTCTTCCCCTTCATTTTCTACTGTGAAAAGGACCTTATTTAAATTTTCACCCTTTATTCTTCCCCTTTATTTTCTACTGTGAAAAGGACCTCTTCAAATTTTCACCCTTTATTCTTCCCCTTTATTTTCTACTGTTAAAAGGTCCTCTACAAATGTTCACCCTTTATTCTTTCCCTTTATTTTCCACTGTGAAAAGAACCTCTACAAATTTTCACCCTTTATTCCTCCCCTTTCTTTTCTACTGTGAAAAGTATCTCTACAAATTTTCACCCTTTATTCTTCCCCTTTATTTTCTACTGTTAAAAGGACCTCTCCAAATTTTCACCCTTTATTCTTTCCCTTTTTTTTCTACTGTTAAAAGGACCTCTACAAATTTTCACGCTTTATGCCGAACATCAACTTTTAGTACTCGTGCATTAACAATAAGATAATTTTTAAAAAATTGTTTGAAGAAGTAATAATTAAACTGATCAATTTAATTTAATGTATCTTAGAATATTCGTCATTCAAAATAAAAATATTTAAAAATTAAATGTTCACTGAGAGAATTGAATTAAATTATTTTCATTTAGTAATTTTCTCTTTAACCCAATATCTATCACTGTATTTATAATTTAAAGATCCCATAAATGGGATAGAATGCTTAACATAATGGATATTCATACAGACCATAAATTGTTGAAATATTATTTTTGGGAGACCCCCATACTGTTTGTTATAGAAAAGTAAAAACATTTTCCCCTCAAATATTGGGTAAAAGAAAGCAAAATTAAAATGAAATACACTGAATGGCAGAAAATAGAGAAGAAAATGTATAATGTAATGAAATATAACATTTCATTGCCATAATCAAACTTACCTAAAATATTCCATTTTAGAAAATTTGCTGCTGATAATTTTTCATTTCTAAGAAATTTTCTGAAATAAAATTGATAAAATTCATTCTTTAATCAACCACCAAACTAAAAACAAAAAACAAACTTTCTTTAATTTTTATTTAAAAAAAACTCCAAGTGTTAGACAATGTAGTTTGACTTGGAGCATCCAGTATTATTTAGGACCGTAGTGCCAGTTGTATTCAAATCAACATGGTATGAGGAGAAGTACAGATCTGAATGCATGGGGGATGTTGAAAATAAGTAATGCAAAAACAAATAAACAACACCCTGCATTCCATGATGGGCTGATCTCATTCTCACAGCCCCAGCACATCTTTGACAGACAACAGTCCCCATACTCAACTCAATAGCTAGTCACAGATAACATTCAGAACTTAGCCATTTAGGACCAAGTCACTTTGATTATTAACTATTCTAATGTTACTGGGTGGGTTATTGTAATAATAACCTGAATCATAACTTACAAGGCAAAGGGTTTATTTTACAAGATGTACAAGGACGTGTTAACAGAGGTATATTGCTAGCTAGTCTTGCTAGAAACAACCGGCCACTCAACCAAACGTTATCAATACTCATATTCAACAAGAAGAAGAAGTCCATTCTAATGCAGAGGTGTATCATGTCTTCTCTAAAACATTAAGCAAAAAACTCAACTATCATAAAAAGGACATTCAATAATTTAGAAAAAGAACCCTAATGTAAATTTCTGTATATAAATTTCACCCACTCTTGTTATTCAGTAGGTATTATGACACTCCAGGTCAAGTCTGTTGCTTGTCTTCTACTCTTTCTCTTTCACTCTTCCCTTGCATTACAAAAATACAGCAAAATCACCTCAAAGAAATGTTGTGGTAGAAAGCATTTTGGATCAGAAAAATAAACTGATTTTTTAAACAACTAACAAGTGTCTTCATATTTTCTGCTTTATTTACTGTTAAATCAAGTTCAATAATAGACACACTTACTCACTATCTCTCTCTCTCTCTCTCTCTCTGTATATATATATATATATATATACTGGGGGTTTCAAAAGTTTTGCAATATTTTGGTAATGTAATGCACAATTTAGCAGCTCTGGATGTCAAAGTTGTAAAGGTGATGAATCACACTGAACTATGAGCTACCGAGCTTGCCTGTTACTCTCCAAGTGCTACTTGTCAGATTTGTGGCTTGGATCACAGCCTCAGAATCAATGATTTTAGGCCTACTTGACCTTATATGATAGTCCAGGCTCTTTTAACCCATATGAAATTTCTTGAATCATCACCTTCACTTTTCACACTCCAAATATTTTTAGTTGCTTCTACAGCATTATGGCCCAGGTCGATTGTGTAAAGCATAAATTCCTGTTACATATTAACCTTGAGAGACCAATTAGCTAGGAATTTCATAAACAGGATATAGCACCTGCATAAACAAGGGACAGTGGAAATAAATCAGGTGAATTGAGAACCAGCATTGAGAATATTATATAATGATAAGAGATTCACTGTCAAAAACAGAGATTTGATTAGATTTAGAGAGTAACCAGTGAGTAGACGCCTGACAGGGGGACTCCACCCCTGGTTGAGAAATGTTTCTGTATCAAACCTCCCATCAAAGAATAAGTAACACTCTGAATGTCTGTCTCCAGTCTGGTGTCAATGATAGCAGTCCTCTGTCCATCTGTTAGACTCTCTGTCTCTCTCTCTCTCTCACATGCAGCCATTTAGAACCTTTCATGGTATTAAAGAAGAGATAGATATATTTTCATAAATAAGTATTGTTATTTCTTCATTGGCTACACAACATTCTCAAATTAGACTACATTGCACATTCATCTGCGTGGCATTTAAAATGCACAATGTGTCAGCACACCAACTACCACAATACTACTAACTACAGTGCGTACCTACCACAGGATGAACTGTTTTGGTCACATTATATATGCACTACAAACTAGCTTGTACAAAATATTGCAAAACTTATGACATTCACTTGTATATATATATATATATATATATCAGTTGCATGTCCTGCAAAAATATGCAAAAGGAAGTAAATAAAACTGTTATGATCTTGTTGATGGAACTCAAGATAATATTAAAATATATGTATCACATGACCTCCAAAATGTCAACCAATTTTTTGGGGGGTGTTTGTATTTACAGCTATTAACCTCCAAGCAAAACTTTCAGAATAAAATTTAACAAATTTTAAAATGTTTTTACCACTGAACTATGATAATTATTTATGCTAATGTCATCTTTCAAGAACTTAAGAATTCAACTGAAACAAAATGAAAATAAAATAAGATATTTACCGCAGGCAAAAATATCAAAAAACCTTCGAAAATTGACAAATTTTCTCTTTCCCCAAATCAACAGAAGCTGAAAACTCTGCATATTTCTATTGTCTTTCCTCCAGTTCACTTCATGTTTCCTTCAATTCACTCCATGTTTCCTCCAATTCACTTCATGTTTCCTCCAATTCACTTCATGTTTCATTGGGAAGTAACATATTTTATTGTCGAAAGCAATATTTGCCGACAATCGTGAATTGAATTACTATGACCAGAAAATCTGGCAAACACTTACGCACGACATATAAAAACACTGGACAGCTGTTTCGACCTTATTAGGTCTCATCATTGCATTTCACATCATGCTAATGCTCTTGAGAGAGGTATACAACCAATTATCCCCCACCCACCCAGCTATGAGTAAATAGTAGGTCAGACTAGGCTACTTAACCTTGGTATGACAACCTATCTAGAAAAAGGAACACACTGAGTTTGAACTAGTTGTACTCCACTAAAAAATTGACCTTGAGTTGCATCATGTTCATGGGGGAGAGGTTAGTAGAATATATATATACCATAGTGCTCGCCAATGGCCCTGGAGACTGGGGTTCAATTCCAGGTCAAGTCATATCAAAGACTCAAAAAAATAGTTCTTGATATCTCATTGCTTATCACTCAGCATTATAATATACAGGTCAAGGGTAAGTGGAGCAATCCAAGGAAAGGAATAGTGTCTGTCTCTACATTTCAGTGTAGTAGCTCTTGAAAAGGGAGCCTTTGACTATAGTCAGCCAACTTACTACTTATATATTTATGTTGTCGGTGACTCACCTATGACTAGAATAATGGACTTACCCAAAGGGTATATTAATCAAGAACTAAGATGGGAGAGCGGAGAGCAGCAGCTGTAGTAAGCACCTTACCTATCTTTGTATACATTGAACCAAGAAAACCCTCCTCAGAGACTTGGATACATTTGTGTGGCACCTCATATCTCTGTGTTGAGTTATTTATTTATTGACCCTTAATAATTGGTTATAACAATATATATATTTTTTCACTGAAATACAATAAAAATAACTCCCGTGATATCAATTCCAAACAATTTTCCCTGTCTCTGATATTAATTTAATAATCTATATTTTAAGATTTTTTCAGTCATCTATAGCCTGACTGTTGAATAAAAAAGAAAACTTGCAAAAGTTATTTAAATAAAAAATTAAAAAATCTATGAAGAAATATTCCTTTTATTCATCTTTCTCTCCCTCTCTCTCACTTTCTACATACATATATATAAGTGCAAGTGTGTATGAATATGTGTTTCTTATGATAATACAGGGCAATTTTTCTTTGAGGAGATTTCTTCTAAGCAGAAGCCATGTTAGTACTTTTGAATGGCTGCACCACCTGGACTCAAAATGCTAAGAGAAAAAGCAAGATAGGAACTATACAAGAATACCACATGCTGTTTTGAACAAATCCTGGAAGCAACAGTCCATAAAACAGCATCTGTACAGCCACCTACCTCCCATCTCACAAACCATCCAAGTAAGACAAACTAGACATCAGTAACATTCTCCTGTGGACTCCTACACATAGACATGCTAGTGTTGGCCAATCAGTATGAACATATATACATCAGCTCTGTGCAGACACCAGATGCAATCTGGAGGACCTACCAGGAGTGATTACTGATTAGGACAGATGGAGAGAGAGAGAGAGTGAATTAAGGGACTCTGTGCTGTTGTCATATCTTGATGATGATGATCATATATATATATATATACAGAGAGAGAGAGAGAGAGAGAGCTCTAGGTTTGAATAGTAGAGACATAGAATCAGTGGCACTTGGTGACTGTCATTGCCTTGCCAATGGGATCATCAGATAAAGAGACAGTGTCAGACAATTCAAATTTAGATCAAATTAAGCTCAATCACTGATATTGAGCATTGTTTATAAACATAGCAAACCATATAACTATATATATATATATATATATATATACACACACATATATATTTATATAGATTCACACACTCACATATATATATATATATATATACATTCACACACTCACATACATATATTTATATACACACACAAACACTCGCATACATATATATATATATATACGCACACTCACATATATATATACACACACACACACACACATATATATATATATATATACACACACACACATATATATATATATATACACACACACTTACACACACATACACATATATATATATATCTACACACACACACTCACATACACATATGTATACATATATATATACACACACTCACACACACCCACATATAGTATACTTTTATCAGCATTATATAATTTGTTTTTAAAAATTTTTTAATTATTGGAGAATACTACTCCAATTGTAATTACCGATATGTTTGAGGCCTTTCAAGTAAATCTGTTTGTTGGATGTCCCTTTCAAATAAACCGTATGCTAAAACAGGTATCGATGTGAAGGTGATGTTGTAAAACATGAGTAGAAAACTTTCATACAAAGACTGAAAAAAAAAATCATAAACAAAAAATGTATCAAATAAAAAAAAAAGTAACAAAATGGCCAAACTATACAACAATAATCACAAAAATATAAAACGATGTTGTTATACCACAGATATTTATTTATCTGCCTTTATGCAGATCTCTTTGTCATCAGAATTAAAACCTGTTACTATGGAAACTGAAATGTGTAGTAGCCCTGTATAAAAGCAAAAACCTTCAAAATAATTCATTCTCTTTCCTCAGACATCGGCTCAGATGTTGGCACGGCAATGTCTATCAGCTATGAGAATAAAAGTTGTAGACATTTTAACCACATTGAAAAAAAAATCAATTTGAATATCACAAAGTCAACATCACAGAAGTTAAACATATTGATGCTCCAAATTACACATGTGAAAAATATAAACAAACCAAGACAGTTTCATAGACACGAGTCTGATGACTCATTTACCTGGAGTGACAAGAATGTACTGTTTCATATAACTTTCATGTAAATACCCATTTGTCATCTGATTTGTGTACAAGTGCACATGTGAGTCCTTAATATTACCATTGCTTATAAATACCCATGGGTTGTTGTTATGTACTAAAAGACTCATCCACAGCATTAAAAATGCAATCATTGGTGACTATTGAAAGAAAAACAACTTAAGACTGGCACTTGGTTGAAGCATATAGAACTGAATTTGGTGAGAAAGAGAGAAAGAAAGGAGGAAAATGAGTTCTATCTTGCTTTGTCCAAGTGAGGAAAACACAAACAAGATCTACTTTGAATGTTTTCACAACAGTCTGAAGGGTGTGACTTGTACTAGGAGAAGTAATAAGTCTTTTGGTATTGTCCATAACTAACAACCTACCTTATGAGTAAATAGCTATTTTTTATGCATGGATAAATTCTATTTGTGTCTCTAAAAGACACCCAGTCCTTGCTAAAATTCAAGCCTCTTTCTGGAACAAATTGTCATTAACTCTGCTAAAGTCAAAACCATGATATAAATATTGCGGTCATATCTACGGAACTGGAATCAAAACGGTTGGGCAAGGCAACACCTGCCTGCAAGTCCTCTGGCCAAACAAACCCGATTAGAACGCCAACACCAATGGAAATGAACACGAACACAAACCCAATCTAGTGGCAACCTCAGTAGTTGCTGAGTTAGCAAAACACCCACTGAAGATTGGAGCATTGTATAAGTAATGCTTGGCACATACCATTATGAATGCTGGTAGAGTTCATTATATGCCCCGTGATTGGCTATAACGTATATAAAAATACAGCTTGTGTGGCACGTATCTCAGGGTCCATATATCTTGCGGCCCAGCTTATTTTTGTCTGCCACCTGGACGAGAGCTGGATGGTCTGGCCAATCTGGTGAGTGCCTTTTTGTTATCATTCTATAGTGTTGTCTTCGAATGTGTGCCCGGCTAAAGCACACACACGCAGTTCTTGGGCACTTCCGTGCATGCCCGTCACAAATATCGTCACATAAAAAATTTTTCTTTGTTGTTAAAAAATACCCGTAAAATGATTCAGACCAAGAAAAGCATTACTTTTATTCTAAGTCACTTTGCTGCTATCACTTTTATATTCAGTCATTTATCTACTTTCACTTTGAGTTATGCAGAACACATCAGGACTTGGTTATAGTCTTTTAACCTTATGAATATCAATAAGTGATTTGTTTAAATTTTTGAGATGAAGTTTGATCATTTTTATCACTTAGAGTATTTCAACTATTGTCTTCATTTTTATTTTCATATTCACAACATTTCAACTGATTCACTCCCAAGTTTGACATGACACATCTGAAGAAGGCCAAGGAACACATTGGCTGGAATATTGTGAATATAACAATGAAGGTGGAGACAATAGTCCAAATAATGAAAATGATAAAAAAACAATCAACTAGTGATATTTAACATTTATAAACAAACATTGTTCTGACAAGTAAAATGTTCCCATTAAATATGATTTCTCCAATGTATTTCTGCTACTAAAAGCTACAAGCCACTTACACAATACTCTCTGAATTCATGTCTCATCTAAAAAAGACAGAAATCATTAAAATCTATGAAAGTTAAATTTACTTTGGAACAAGAAAAAGAAGTATGATTTCTTACCTGTTGTGAAAAAGCAGAAAAACATGTGTAATATATTTGAACAGTGATGAAGGCCACATTCTTTAAAATGGAAAACAGAAAAATCAGGTTAGACATTGATGAAAATCTACTGAAGAAAAAATCATAGTATATATTATGCAATAAATATTTATTTTTGAACATGACAACTGTTGTTAAGTTACTTGATACAGTATTTTTCTTTTGATCATCTGAACCAAATGATATACAGAGAAAATAACTGACCAAAATTCACCTACAAACTTATTCACACTGGACATATGTTCACTATTTCATATAAAATGTACTATTTTCTTTGTTGTATATTTTGGTTTTATCTGTTAGTTAAATAATTAAGATGAGATGAATAAATATTGAAATGAAAGTGAATGCATATTGAAATAAGATTCAAGAAAATATAAAAGTAAAGGAGAAGTGGATATTGAAATGAAGGAGAAGTGCATATTGAAATAAAGAGGAAGTGCATATTGAAATGAAGAGGAAATGAATATTGAAATGAAGAGGAAATGAATATTGAAATGAAGAGGAAGTGGATATTGAAATGAAGGAGAAGTGGATATTGAAATGAAGGAGAAGTGCATATTGAAATAAAGAGGAAGTGCATATTGAAATGAAGAGGAAATGAATATTGAAATGAAGAGGAAGTGGATATTGAAATGAAGGAGAAGTGGATATTGAAATGAAGAGGAAGTGAATATTGAAATGAAGAGGAAGTGAATATTGAAATGAAGAGGAAGTGGATATTGAAATAAAGGAGAAGTGAATATTGAAATGAAGAGGAAGTGAATATTGAAATGAAGGAGAAGTGAATATTGAAATGAAGGAGAAGTGAATATTGAAATGAAGAGGAAGTGAATATTGAAATGAAGAGGAAGTGGATATCGAAATGAAGGAGAAGTGAATATTGAAATGAAGAGGAAGTGAATATTGAAATGAAGAGGAAGTGAATATTGAAATGAAGAGGAAGTGAATATTGAAATGAAGGAGAAGTGAATATTGAAATGAAGAGGAAGTGAAAATTGAAATGAAGAGGAAGTGAATATTGAAATGAAGGAGAAGTGAATATTGAAATGAAGGAGAAGTGAATATTGAAATGAAGGAGAAGTGAATATTGCTTATATATATATATATATATATATCATCATCTCATCATCTTGTCGTGCCACCAGCACGGGTATCCCTGACCATCTCTCGCCACTCCTCCCTATAATTCATCGCTTCTGGCTGGTCCTCAGGGCTATATCCCGTATCCTCACAGAGCTACTGTATGTAGGTTCGAGCTGGTCGCCCTGCTTTAGCTCAGCCATGTGCAGGGTTCCATAAGAGTACATCACTTATGAGCTCGTCCTTGCTTCTCCAGCAGTGTCCTGCATGTCTGGTTCATCTAACTTTGATAGTTTTTGTGATAGGAGGTAGGTGGCCGTACAGCTGCTGCTTTGTTGGGTGTTGCCTCCAGGACTTGTTCAAAATTGCTCACAGCATTCTTGTGTAGTTGCCGTCAAGCTTTTTCTCGATCCGTTCAGTCAGCGTCCATGTAGTGCATCCATATAGCAGTATCAACATGACTGCTGCTTGGAAGAAATTGCATTTCATTTTATCGGTCAGATCTGACTTCCATATGACCGATAGCCTATCGATAGCTGTCTATACCTTTGTTAGTCGCGTGTCAATGTCTTTTTTGGTTGATGAGACACTGCTTATAAGCGACAGCAAAAAAGGCAGACATGGCATAAGACTTTAATAATTCCAATAATTCCTTTATTGGCCTGATTGTCAGATGTTTTCCACATCAATGACTAAAATTCCTTCTTGATTTTGCTATCCTTCAACATATCCACCTCAATCGCTTGATGACTTCATCTTCCCATTGTTATGGAGGTCTTCCAAGAAGTCATTTCCATGCAGGTGGACCTGTGCAATTGTTGAGTGGTATCCGAGAGACCAAAAACAATCACTTGGAAGACCTTTAAGAATGATGAGGATAATGATAAAAAAAGATTCTGAGGGAAATAATAAAAAAAAGGTTTCATTTATTGACAATTGAAATATTTTTGTGAAATTTATTTCCTTTTTGTTGTGTAAATCAAATATATTTCTTAGCAGTCACGAATTTGTGTCCCATATGTAATCAAATGGACTTACAGTATATAGTAAAATATTGATCACCTATTGGCTATCGTATCAATGTGTTAATTGAAAAATTACAAAATGGGATATTTTATCCATGAATTGCACCAAAGAGTAAGAATGACGATACAGACAATTCTGATTGATAAAATCCTTCAATTGCCATTACTCCCAGCTCCACTCTGACCACCTGTGGTAATATCTGTTAAGGTCCCATTTATTGTTCAAATATTTCTGCTTAGAAATTATTCATATCTGATAGAACCATGTGCCAAAAAAAAAAACCTTAAGAAACAACTATACAAAAAATGTAAATATGAATGGATATGGTAAATAGGATTTCCTAACCTCTAGGTATAAAATAACCCTTGACAGGTTGACATCCCATTAAAATTAATCCATCAATCAGATAAATTAAAACTTGGTCTATAAATAATCTTAATGTCTTAATTTTAATTTTAATATAATACATTATAATCCTTGGATTTTACAAAACTTAGAAGGATGGAGTGTTGGAATTTATTTACAATAGAAAACAAAATTTTACTAAGCAAACTACGAAATAGTCTCGTTAGGCCAAATCTAAATACATCCAAAATATATTCCTTTGCTGACATATTTTTAAGTCATCTGATAATTATGAAAATTATAATTTTTCCAAACTAAACCACTCTTATTTTTTAAAAGAATGAAAAAACATTAATTCCTGAAGCAATTTTATAAAAAGAAAAAAGTGTCAAATGAATGCAAACCTTATAGAAAAAATATTGCACCAAATTTGCAAGTCTAATATAGAAGTAATGGCCATGAACAAGTAAAGCAGGCATAAGAAATTTGAAACGAGCAAAAGCATAATCACTACAACGGACGGCTTGACGACCTTCTTTTCCTGCCATTCCTGAAAAAAAAATTAAGAAAAATGATTTACAAATTTCAAATGCTGAAGATGCACAAGAAAAAGATATTGTGTAAAAAGGGTTTAAAAATCTTGCATAGAAATTTGATTAAAAAATTAACTTTTTCATTTCCCATTTTTTATTTTATTCACTACAACAAATACATATGGACAAATCTTGGTTGTTTTTGAATTCTTTAAAATAAATACATTTTTAATTAAAATGAATAAATGGTTTTATGAAATGGCTGGGCTGTTTTTATGCAATAAAGATTAAAACATTATTCAAGTTCTTTAGATTTTATGCCCAAATGTTAGAATCTATAAACTTGTTTTAAAATAAAAAAATATACTCCAAATAATAAAAGTTCTTTTGAAGCATTTTGAGCATTTAACCCTTTAACCCCCACTTTTTCCATGTACCCTATACCTAAGTTTACAAAAGTCACAAAAGACAACACACTAAACTCATTGACTTAAGAAGCCATCATGCTGCAAGTAAATCTTACAAAGGAAGCACTTTTAGTGTAACAGTTATCACAGGAAATGGATTCAGCTATCAAAGTTCAAATCCTGGGTGAAGTTGTTTGTTTCCCTTTGTATCTCTGAAAAAGGCATGAATCTATCTGTTCTTCACTCAGCTATAGGCAAAAATAGGGCTCTCTAGCCTTGAAATAACAACCAATCTATGAGAAGGAAAGCACTGAATTCAAACCAACTGTACACCCTGCTTAAAAACTGATCTTGTATCAAATCTTGTTTGTGGCAGAGGGGATGGGTAAATACATGCTACTAAATCTTGTTTAATTTTATACCGATGAAACATCATCTTTGCAGGTAGATAAGGTCTGCTGGAGAACGAATATCTATGATAAAATATCATCCTTATACGATGCCAAAGTGGCAATGTAGGATTTGTCCTATAAAGAAGACATTTTGGTATGGGTTTAATCATCTATCAAATTGATTTCCAATGAAAAATTATGATTCATGTGATATTCTGATATCCTTGCCATCCACTGGATTGTAAGGGATCATTTTGCCACCTCCATGGATCAATAGATTATTGTATACCTCTCAATCAGGCCTTCTTACTAAAGGTAAGGGAAGATCCAGTAGATTGTACTTGCTTAAATCATAAATTGTGCGGCACATTTTCTATGGTTAGAAGGCCTATTCTATAAACAGCGTTGTCAATTAGATATATTCTAAATACATTTTTTTGCTCTCTCTCAACCCCCTCAGGAAAGCGGCAGTGGACATCCATTTTCTTTTCTTTGATTAAAATGAAACATGAGAATGAGTAAAAGAAAATCCTCTTTAAAAAAAACGGTAAAGTAATTTCACCTTTTCATAGTCTTTACTTATTTCCCTTTTAAGCTTATTCTGTCTCAGAACACCTGTTCAGAGAAAATATGGAATATAATAAGCAGAGTGCGTGGTTCTTACCCAGACCAACGTCTGCTTCCTGAATCATGCTAACATCATTAGCACCATCTCCTATGGCAGCTGTCACTGGGTGGTCTTGATTTGTCTTTATTAATCGAACAACCTGGAAAATAGATATATACATAAAATGAAATCCACATTAATGAGTTTTGGAACTTAGCAGTACCAAGAATCAAAGAACTTTATATCAGTTAAATAGAACATCACATTGTTAAAAGTGAAACTCTTCTTCTAATAGAACAATTCTGTATTCTTTAATTTTGTTTTTGAGATTATCATTTATTTATAGGCAAATTTTGGAATTCTCACTTCCAGTTGGTTGTTGTGGGATATACATTTTCTCTTGGCTATTTAGAGATACTCATTTCCTTTGGGTAGTTGTGAGTTACCTGTTTCCCCTGGGCTGTAGTGAGATATCCATTTCCTGCTGTCTGTTTTGAGATACCCATTATTTATGTGTTCTTTTGGGATACCCGCTTTCTAAGAGCTTTTGTGGTAGACCTATTTCTTCTAGATTGTAATTGAATATCAATTTTCTATGGTTCTCATCAGATACCCATTTCATCTTATTTTCTATGGACTGTTTTGGAATACCCAATTCATTTTCAGTGGGTTGCTGTAAAATACTTGTTTTCTGTGGGCTGTTTTAGAATACCAAATTCTTTTTCAGTAGGCTGCTGTGGGATATCCATTTTCTATGGACTGTTTTGGAATACCTAATTCATTTTCAGTGGGTTGCTGTAAAATACTTGTTTTCTGTGGGCTGTTTTAGAATACCAAATTCTTTTTCAGTAGGCTGCTGTGGGATATCCATTTTCTATGGACTGTTTTGGAATACCTAATTCATTTTCAGTGGGTTGCTGTAAAATACTTGTTTTCTGTGGGCTGTTTTAGAATACCAAGTTCTTTTTCAATAGGCTGCTGTGGGATATCCATTTTCTATGGACTGTTTAGGAATGCCCAATTCATTTTCAGTGGTCTGCTGTGGAATACTCATTTTTTATAGGAATACCTAATCCATTTTAAGTGGTCTGGTGTGGGATACTCATTTTCAATGGGCTGCTGTGGGATATCCATTTACTATGGGATGTTTATCAAAGTTTATGAGTGAACAGGTGATAATGATTAAACTCTACAGATACTTCATCCCTGATTAACCAAACTTGTATTAGAGAGAAAAGGTAATATTTTGATTAAAGTGCTCAATTTTTATTTTCCTTTTATCAACATTGGCAGTTCATTTCTATTTTTACTCATGTACAGAGCTGTTTTTTTTTTTTGATGTCGTGAACATGAAGGAATTCAGAATAAATCATATATTATTAAAATATAAATGATGGTGAAATAAGCATAAAAACGTACATGGATGAATTTTATATTCAACAAGTAAGAATAAAAAATAATAAACAAGCGTACAAAAAAAAAGAAATAAAAGTAGAACAATAAAATGCATTTAAAAAAAACTGAGAATACGTACATACAAGAAAGTAAAGAAAAAAGTTTAAAATAAAAATCAAAACTTGTGAGAAATAATAAATGGAGAGACAATATAAGGCACCACTCAACCAAATAATACAGTGGGCATTTTAACCAGTGTACAGACCAATTTAAATAAGAAATTCTCAAACATAGTTCAGGACATGTTTTGTAAATTTGTTGATTTTACTTTTTAGGGTGGCTAAGTAATTTGTGATTTCTTTTTGAATTCATTTTAACACATATGAATTAAATATGGTAACCAAACATCCACAAAGATGAGAAAAATATACTTTTGCATTTATTCTACAAGCCATTTCTCAATCATTGATTTTTATACACAAGTCAGATAAATAAGTAAAAATGCTAGAATATAGATTTGTTTTTTTTTGTTAATAGCATATCAACTTTTTGGGGTTATTCAATACCAAAGCCCTCTTCTTGTAGAAGAACAGCAGTGGTAGGGTTTAACCAATAGTTGGAGGGATAAGGAAATTCGTACCTTTTCCAAAGGTATGGGCGAGCTGCATCATTGACATCTTTGTTACTTTTGGATAGCACTGGACCTGGCTGTCCAGTTTAAGCTACAATCAAGCATATGTGCCTGGAACCAGATTTGGGTCCATGTCCAGCTAGGCTCATCAGGCCCACATGGCACTAAGTGGGTCCGAAGACCAGGATAAACCAGCAGAGTTTGTGTCCGACCTTTCCCTCCCCTAATCTCCACTATAATCTGACCTTCAGATCATTTGACCTTGTCTGGTGGGAGGTAGAAACAAATATACCTTTTCCAAAGATTTTAGTCGACAAGCGAACGTAATAGTGTGACGAATGTTTGCCAAAGTTCCAGGAGACCTTGCTTAACACTCAGCAACATAAGGTACGTATCAAGGGTAAAGTGGAGCAATCCAGGGAAAGGAGTAGCACCCTCCCCTACACCTCGGTGTAGTAGCTATTGAAAAGGGGGCCTTCTGGTCACCCTCAACTATGGTCACCAACTTTACTTACTTACAAAGGAAAAAGAGATTGCAAATAGATTGTTTTAAAGTTTTGATCTGAGAAGAAAATAGCATGCTCAGAAGTAAAGAGTTTTTGAATATTTGTAAGATTTATGTTATAATGACAATATCAATGTGGTTTTGATATTACATCTTTTATCAACAGAATGATGAGTACTGGCTTTCAGCCATTTTTATATAGAATGCCCAAATATGAAATAAAATGTATAAAATATTTGCAATGTTAAATACTGCCAATGTCTGAGTTTTATGTACAATGAACTGCAACTCATTGTATATGAAACGCAGTTGACATTGTGACCTATACTGCTGGTGGTGGAGGGGTTGCGTAAATACATACATAAAACTCAGCTGTATTTAACATTATAATATTTTAGATTTTAAACCAGCTCTGCTTAAGTTTAACATTAAAAGCATTTTTGATCTGTAAAATCTTCTGTGTTTAATGCATGAAAAAGCAGAGCAATATCCCAATATATTTCCAGTAGAAACTAAGATGATAATAAAATGGGATAAAAACTAATGACTTTTATTGCACATTTTTTATTGGGCATTTACTGTATTTAGAAAAAAATTCCATGAAATAAGTTATCTCACAAATTTAGATATGTTGAATACTAACTCACCTGAGGATCAACAACAAGAAACACTGAATTCTCAGTTTTTATCCTGTTTTATTATTTTATATTTGAAATATATATATATATATATGTTTGTGTGTATGTCTGTATGTGTGTGTGTGTATATATATATATATATATATATATATATATATATATATATATAAATTGAATAAAAAGTCATATCCTGATAAATGTATATCTTACTCTGGACAATAGCTACCTGTTATTTTTTTTTAAATCAACCAACTTATTCTGACTAAGTTTATTATTATTATTATTATTACTATAATTATACACTGATATATTTGGACCAGGGTCCTCATCTTTATTGCTATTTTTGTGACAATATTTTGAATTTTGTACTTCCTTTCTTCATGTATCTTTCAAAGTCAGTAACTTCGCAGAAATTTCCAACCATAAACATTACTGTATGATAATGATATCTATGAAATTGGGACACTAATATTTTTATTGCAAACCAGATTTTTATTTGATCCGAATCATATAAACTCTTCAAACAAGAAACAAAAAAACGTTAAAAAATATTCTTTTAAGTTCCCTTTTATAGGATAATATACCAATTTATTTAATGTTCCAAAACACTAAAAAACATGAATATTCATTAGGTGAGTTATTTTCTGATTGGATAAAGTAAATCAGTTTTAACTTACCTGTGCTTTTTGAATTGGAGACAATCGACAACACAAAACAGAGGCACATTGTATGCATAATGCACGGAAAGAATTTGAGTGATACTTTAAGGCTAAACTCAAGCTGCTTCCATCCACAATCAATGCATATTTGCTTCTGTTTTCACTGTGTCTGGAATCATTGTTAAAAGAAATATAAATTTTCTGGCATATGACGGAACATAGTTCATATAGCAAAAAACAAAGATATGGGGATTATAAAGATAGTATAGTTTATGGATAATCAGAAAAAAAAGCAAAGCTTCCGTTAACATCAGTAGAACATTTTAAAAATTCAGCAGATAAGATGTAACAGGCAAGGACAATTTAATCAAAATTTTAAAATACACATTTGTCAGGTGGAAAAATCCCCAGTTAAAAATATATTCAATAAAATGATTTGGTCCTATACAACACATATCAACTATTTCAGTAAGTTGATATGATTTAAAAAAAGACATGTCACATGACCAACTCAAGACACAACAACATATGCTAATGTGGATCTGACTTGGAATCACATACATAAATATGATCTTAACATTGATTTCAGATTTTCAAATCTTAGGAGTGTGTGTATATATAAATATATATATAATTTTTTTTGTTGTAGGTCCAAAGAGAGAAAGAAATATTTTAAAATGAGTAGGTCCATGAAGAGGTTTGTATTTTCTTTAGGATTTATTTGTTTATTTTGTTCTTACATACATGTATGTTTCCAGCTTGTTACTTTCATCAGAGAACATATATACTATAAGGCCTTGTTAATGGGGTACTCAGTGGGACTTGAGCTCACTCGTGTTTGTAGTTTTGATGGTTTTTTGTTGTTTATGGTTTATATGGAGGGCAATCCTCTAATTTTCTTCAAGTATGTTTAACCTTAGCCTGCTTTACCCCTCATATATATTAACCAGTCCATTGTCATAATGGTTAGAGGGTCCGCCAATAGTCCAGGAGACCTGGGTTCAATCCCAGGTCGAGTCATACCAAAGACTCATAAAATGGTTCTTGATGCCTCCTTGTTTAACACTCAGCATTATAAGGTACAGATCAAGGGTAAGTGGAGCAATCCACGGAAAGGGGTAGTACTCTCCCTTACATCTCAGTGTAGTAGCTATTGAAAAGGGAATCTTCAAGTTGCCCCTGACTACAGTTAGCCAACTTACAACTATATATATATATATATATATATATTGTCATCCACAGACAGACTATTTCATTGTATCACAACTCTTCAGTGTGGCTAGACACGTAGGACGCTTGAAGCTGGGATCGAAACCCGCCCAACTTTAAGTTAGACTTAGTATCAGACCGCTCGGCCAACAAGTGTACCACGTCGGCCAGGGAATTATAAGGTATTATGTAGCAACAGCAGCAGCAGCATTTGTTTGTTTATATTTTATGCCTTACCAGATACCAGAGTGCTCAATTTGTTCAAAGAGTTTTGAATTATGCAGGTGGCAGCCGGAAATTCCTTGTACAAATACTTCCAGTTAAAAGTATTTGACACCCTCAAAATTTTTTTTTCTTATCCTAAAAGTGTTATTTTTAATAAAACAAGTTATGCACCACCATGTCTTTATCTATTATACTAATTAATACAAAGTCTTCCTTAGTAACTTTGAACTAAGTAAGTATAACCAGATATCTTTTGAAAAATTCGTTTAAAGATGTTTTTCTTCTTTAGTACTGAGCATGAATAAAACATTTTTCAAAAGTTACATTATACCACCACTTGAACTTACATTAGACTACATTTTGTTGGATTACTACTTGCTAGATACAACCTCTTTTACCTATACAGAGGACAATGTCATCAGAGTTACCAACTTGCATGATAGAAAACTGACTGCTCCAAACATCACTGTACAACTGAACCAATGTCAAGAAAAAATGCCAATATCCACTGAGAGGAGAAGACTCTGTGAAGCTGGCCTATGTGGCAGAATTGCAGTCAAGAAACTATTGTCGAGTTAGCAAAACAATGTCAAAAGGCTCCAATGGACCAAGGAGCACAAAGCCTGGACAACAGATGGACTGATGAAAACCATGGAGGAGATTCTGTTATGGTGAGGGGGAATTTTGCCAATTACAAAGTTTGGATTTGCACCAGGTGAAGAGTAAATTGAATTAGACTGGCTATCACAGCCTACTGCAGCATCACACAATCCCATCTGGAACACAGCTTTGTGGCTCAAGGATTTGTACTCATGTAAGATAATGACCTAAAGTATACTCATAAACTCTGCCAGAAGTCCATTAAAAATTGGGAGGAACAGCACATCCTTTAACTGATGTCTTGGCCAGTGCAATCAGTAGGGGGCTTGAATCCCATTGAACTGGTGTGGGACGAACTTGACTGAAAAGTGTGGTTCACCTCTGGCAACTCTTGCAGGAAAGCTGAGTAGAACTATTTTCAATCTCCAGTCTTTGGCGGAAAGAATGCCAAGAATCTGTGAAGCAGTGATAGGAGCCAAAGGGGGTCATTTTGATGAATCAAAAGTTTTAAAAAGTTTTTTAGTGTTTTTTTGGTTTAATTTGTATTTAATGTGACTCAAGAAGACTTGGATTTAGTATTATAAATAAAATCATTGTGGCGCTTAACTTGTTTCATTAAAAATAATACTTTTAGGAAGAGAAATAAAAAAAATTTTGAGGGTGGCGAAATAGTTTTGATTATAGTACATATAAGTAACATTATCTCTTTTAAACATGCTTGATTAAATAGGACAGACACTTTGTTTCTGCCTATTTTATCATTGATTGATACAAAGTCTTCATATGAGTCACTTGATTTTGGATGGAATGAATTCAAGAAGGCACCATATTTTTAACAAGTATATACATATATATAATTCCAACAGTAAGAAAAAAACTTGTTCACACAAATATCATCAGCTATTTTATAAACAGATTTGTTTAATGTATACTTCAGTCATTTAATCTGTTAAAAAAAAAAAGTTCATAAATTGCAAATTAATAGTCCAGATAATATTTTCACAGTATCTTCCAATTTATTTTTCTCATTAACTGATTCATAAAAACTTTAATTGCCATTGTTTACATTGCTGTTAATTTCAAATGGGTATTTTGCATGTGTTGAGTAAGTAAACAAAACTCATATCATAGCAAAGTCTTTGCATAACTTTTTTTTACAGCAAACATAAAAAAGAAAATGTAAACTTTACACTGGACAGAACACACCCAGAAATAGAAATAAAAAAGAAAAAAAAGCTAAGAATTCCATTTTCATAGAAATGAGTTGTTTGCAGATGTTCTTAACCTGGTTTTAATAATAGTGCAAATACTATTTTGCATTTTTATTACCTGTCAAACTAGATTTCAGTTTCTTCATTGAATGGTTGATGTCATTCAACCATTCAATGAATGAGAGGAAAGCCAAAGCTCTTTTTGGTTATCCAGTCTATTTAGAGTACTTAATACAAAGGTCACTTGCTCCAACAACTTTCAAAATGGTATATATTTACTATATATATATATATATATATATATATATATATATATATATATATATATCAAAAGCAGAGATGAAACTGTTAGAAATTTTACTTTCATTTTAGATGCAACATACACATTTTAATTGGATACTATTTGCTAGCAAATCACAGTAAAAAAAACAAAAAACAAAACAAAACAAACTGGTTCTCACCAGATAAGTAACAATAAGCCTGTACAGTACTTAGATGGGTGACAACTTATCAACAGTGGGTACTGTAAGCAACATAAGACTTGTCTGGCAGGCTAAGCAAGGATTAGTAAATAAGTTAAGTAATAATGGGTCTGGTCAGCTTAATGAATAACAATATAAGCAAGACATATTAACAATTTTCCCGAATGAACTTGCTCTATTATTTATAGACCAAATAAAATTAGGATGAAATGAAATATTTCCATTCAATGTTTGAATGGAACTAATTTTTCTATTTATTATCAATAAATAAAGTGAGGAATTCTTTAATGGTCTTGGTACCATATAACCCAGTAGAAGCAGTCACATGTTACTTGAAAAGGAGATGGACCCTGTCAAGTATGTAACATTGTCCTGAGAGAGAATTACTTGGCATAACACCCCAACAACATCTATGGGAAAACATTCATTCATTTTTAGACTTCTTTAGAGATACAAGAAATAGTTATCTCCCTTAGAAAAGTGGGAAAAGGGTTAATTTTTGCACAGAAGTCAAACCCTGTATATTGAATAGAAGCAGTGGGTCCCCAAAGTGAGTTTGAGTTTAAGACATCATTAAGATCAGTTGGCCATTGGACACAGAAAAAGAGGGTTGTCAGGTTAAGCAGGGTTTTTTTCCTTATTTTTCTATAAGGGTCTTCTCAATTTAGGCTGAAAAGTTAAGAGTCACACAAGCTGCTCCAGAATTGGTTTGAGGGAAATTGTCATCAATAGAGGCAGCCAACTGTTTGATCATTTAACTGTCCATAAACAAATGCCTGATGTTTAATTGAATTGTTTGTGATACATAGCAATACTTGGAATCATTTATCTTTATTGACTTATGCTAAATTGAATTGTTGGATCATTTAATTGTGTATCTACAAAATGTGTTTACAAATCATATATTTGATATATATGTAAAAATAGGATTTGGCATTAACTAACCAACAATGGTTGATATGCCATAAAACTTAACCAACCAAACAAACACAATGTAGTGGAGATGGGTTAGAGAATGACACTAGAAGGACTGAATTGATACTGCCACACTAAGACCAAAATAAACTCCAATTCATTGCAAAACAGTCACATTTAACAACCATAAATTCCTTTAGAAAACTGATAACTTCCTTCTATCCAAGGATTATCACTCTTCACTGTTGGAAATTACAAAACAAATAACATTAAATTGTACAAAATACTTTTACAGAGTCAACAAAGATATAGAAGCTTCTAGAAAGTGACATGTACACTCCCCACCACCATGTGTGATCTAACAATTTTTGGTCAGAATTTACTTATGTAGACTTTCTATTCTGACATTGAATAAAGGGAAATTGTCTGTTTAAAAGAAAATGGTTGCAATTATTTTTATTTACCTGATTGTTTCTAAGTGTTGCTGGATCATTGAACCACAAATATCACAGTCACTGGTACTTCGGAGTTGAGTAATCCTTAACTCTGTCATACCTTCTAGAAAATGTCCAGCAGAATAACTAATATTTACAGCAGTCTCTTCTTTATCACCAGTTAAAATCCACACCTGTGAAATAAAACATAAAACTAAAGGATTCACTAGAAAAAATAGGTCAACATTCAGTTTAAATAAGTTTCTCTTTTTCATAGAAGATTTTTTTTTAAGTATTTTTAATTCTTTCATATTATTCAGAAATTTCTTAGTTTAGAAGAATATTAAATTTTCAAGATTCTATGGTTGTGGGTTCAGTTTAAAATGTGACTGAAGTAGTTAAGTGAACCCTGACTTTCAGTCTGTCTTACAACAATGACCCGGTAAGATTCAAATTCTCTTTTGGGGAATCACCATGACGTAATGGTTAATGTGCAGGATTGCATAATAAATGATTTTGAACTCCAGTTGTGCTATAACATTCACTTTTGGACTAATTCCCTTAGGAAATGTATGAATCCCCTTATCCCCCTCTCAATAGAACCACAACTGCTCTTCTATAAGGTTGGTTTAGATATTAAATAATCTATAAAAGTTGATTTTTATCATTCAGGGTTTTTGGACAATTGTCTACAATTGTTATATAATGTTCTCCGACCTCCTTCAGATGTTTCTTGTCCGACACAGAACTTTGAACCACGTCCTTTTTATTTCATCCATGGGGGTTGCTTGCTCTGATTCCATTAACCATAACTGGGTACAAGTGTTAAGCATTCCAATATTGTTACTCGCCAGCAGTCAGGATAGAACCTGCAACCTCCAGATGATTGTCACTTAGAAACTGAGGAAACCAACACCTATAATCATTACGCTATTTGTCCTGTTCGACAGTTCAAAGTGAATTTTTGGGACTTAGAAACTTAATGTTCTTACATCACTATGATTACTATTATTATGTTTGCTTTTTTACCAGAGCTCATATCACAATTTTTTTTATCTATTCTTTTTGATTATTGGTTTCCATATTGTATTTATCTCTATAGTTGGTCTACTCAACAGGTCACAGTAGCCCAACATATGTGCTGATTCTTTAAGAGGTCTAATTCTCTAATGTTCTTCTCTATCAATTATTCTAACTTCATCCTATAAAAAGTACACATGGTCTGCCATACACGACTTTTCAATTTCACCTTTTTGATGTTCTCCTAGCATTATTTTTAGTGGTTTGAAGTTCCATGTAGGCTCCCGAGTTTGAGAAGAAACACCAAGAGAAGGCTGGAGGACACATTGGCCAAAACATTGTGAATAAAGATGAAGACAATAGTCTGAAAACTCTGAATGATAAAAATCATCGAGCTTTGTCTCCGAAATTCAGACGATCATAAAATTTGATATGCAATGAAAACAAAGAAAACAAATCAAATTTGTATTCCTATGAATTTTTAAAAATTTCTTCTTTTTTTTTTAACTTTATCATGACATTTTGAATTTTTTAATCTAATTTTTATTGAGGCATTGTCACAGATGATTGTGATGATGATGATGATGATGATGATGATGAAGATCGATCATCTAGTGGTTGAGGGAAAACACATAAACACAACTTATCTCAAATGTAAAAATTTCCATCTTTTATTTTCTCAATTTTGTTCAGTTACTGAGGTTGTAAAAAATATGACGTTCACTTGCTGTTTGGGTGGAGATTCAGGAATCTTTTCCCATTCCCTTTGTTGCAGGATTAATTTCAGAGAATAAATAGCAGGATAATAAGAGTGTAAAGTGCATAAAACTTACCTTGATTCCAGCCATTTTTAAAGCAGCTATTGTATCTGCAACACCATCTTGAAGTCGATCTTCAATTGCTGTGGCTCCAATTAATTCAAGATTATTTTCTATATTATTATATACCACAGCAAGCTGAAAAGATTGAATAAATAAAAAAAAAATTGAAAAGTTGCAAAACATATTTAGAGATCAGGAGATTTTTTTTCCCATTTTATGGAAAGTTTGAAAACGTTATTTCATTTCATTTTCTTTATAACAACACCATTTAATGAAAGAGGCATTCTAACAACATTAATTCAACATCATTCTCTTTATAACGTCAGTACTTAATTAAAAGGGCATTCTCATGGCTTATTTAATCTCATTCTTTTTATATAATTGCTCAAATTAACAAAATAATGTCTTTGGTATGCCAGTTATTTTAAATAGTTCCTTTATAAAGAGAACGAGATTGAAAAATGCAGTTAGAATGCCATATTTAATAAATAGTTCTGTTATATAGAGAATGAGTTTGAATAATGCCTTTAGAATGTCCATTTCAGTTAATAGTACCATTATAAAGAGAATGAGATTAAATAATACTGTTAGAATGCCTGTTTCATTAAATTGTTCCATTATAAAAAGAATAAGATTGAATAATGCAGTTAGAAGGCCCATTTCTTTAAATAGTGCCATCTATTCATTATTAAATCTCATTCTCTTTATAACGGCCCTATTTAATGAGACTGGCATTCTAATAACCAGTTTCATTAAATAGTGTCTTTATAAATAGAATGAGATTAAATAATACCGTTAGCATGCCAATTTCATTAGGTAGTGTGGCTATGAGGAGAATGAGATGAAATAATGCCGTTAGAATTTATATTTCATTAGGTAGTGCCATTATAAACTGAATGAGTTGAAATAATGCTGTTAGCAAGCCTATTTCATTAAGTATTGCCGTTATAAAGAGAATGAGGAGAAATAATACTGTTAGTTCTGTTATAATGAGAATTAGATTGTACAGTGCAGTTAGAATGTCAGCCTCATTAAATATTCCGTTATTTAAAAAAATGATCAAATGAAACATGCATTCCGACAGCACAAGTTAAATACATTCACATTCTAAAGGCACAATTTAATCCCAATTGCATTCTAAGAACACTTTTTGATTAAACATTCAATTTAATGAGAGAATTTAAATACATTCATATTCTTATGGCACAATTTAAAAACATTCCCATTTTAATGGCAAAATTTCCTACTTTTGCATTCTAATGGTACAATTTAGTCCCAATCGTATTCTAACAAAATAAATTGATGAAACTTGCACCAAAACAGCACAATTTAAATACAGTCACATTCTAATGGCACACTTTAATCCCAATCGGATTTGCACAGCACTATTTAAAGAAACATACATTCTAAATGCACAATCTGAATACAGTCACATTCTAAAATCTAAACACATTCATATTCTAATGGCACAATTTAATCCATATTGCATTTTAACAGGACAATTTAATCCCCGTTGCATTTTAACTACACTCTTTAATGAAACATTCAATCTAACAGCACAATGTAATTATATTTGTATTATAACAACACAATTCAATGACTTTCGCATTCTAAAGTGAATATTTGAGACCAATTGCATTCTAACGCCACTATCTAATGACATTCGCATTCTAAAGCAAATATTTGACACCAGTCGCTTTCTATTAGCATAATTACTTTCTCATTCTTATATGAACTCAGCCATCTCCAATTCAAACACATATTTCTGATTGATTTGCAGTTCAATTTGATCCCCATGGGAAATGTCCCTCTCTTGACAGCTGCCAAAATGGTGAATGTAAAAGTTGTTAGATAGGGGCGTTAGAATGAGAATATCATTCATAGTGCCGTTATATTGTGATTGGGAGCAAATTGCAATCAAACGACGCAATCTAAGGATAATAACACTATTAATTACATTTTCTTTTTACTGTCACTATTTAATTCCAATTACGTTCTTATGGCAGTTTTAATGACATTCTCAACCAAATGACACTATTTTATTAGAGGGTTTATTTATAAGTGATTGACTATTTCACACCATTTGTATATATTTTCATTCATAAAAGTTACAAGAAAAACCTTGACTTTTATCTTAGAAGCTTAAATGTTATTTATGTATCAGTAAATGATAAATATCTATGATTGTCTCAATCAGATTAAAATTGTGTTCATCTAATCATCAGACACAATGCATAATAATCGATTCATTAATGCTTTTTTTATTAGGAAAAATAATGTATTCTAAAAAAAAACCCAAAACAACAGTTGTTCTTTTTTTGAGATAACGGCTTCCAAATAATTCATGACAAAAAGGAGAATAAACTTACTTTTTCTTCTTGGGAAAATAAATCTTCTTTTGCTTCTTGCAGTTGCATTTTAAATTGTGCATATTCTTGAGCAGTTAATAGCTTTTTTGCAATTACAAGTGTACGTAAACCTTGCTGAAAAAGAAATACAAATAATATCTTTGTCTCATTGTAAACCATTAAGAAAAATTCATACCGACATAATCTGTTGATATTTCTGTAAAAACTTTTAAAAAATGTAACAATAATATTTTAACATAAAATACATGAATAGTTATAGTGGCACAAAATAGTTATTTTTGGCAATTGGTTGGTTGGTTTCATGGCATGTTGACCTTTAATGGATTACTTAATGCAAAAGTCAGTCTTCTTTGTTTTAGTTGCAAGTAAATATATGGTGTGAAGTAATTATTTCTATTAAATATTACTAATAATAATTTCCTAATAATTGTATAACTTCAGTGAAGTATTTCTATTAAATACCAATGATTTACAAGCCTTTATAAGTGTTTGAATAATTATTCTTATCTTATACAAATAATTTATTCATTTTTTGTAATAATTTGTAGATATGGTTTCAAGTATTCTTATCTCATACTAATATTTTGCTAATGATTAAATATACTTCACAATCATTTTAAACACATTTGACTGAGTTATGATATCTATGTTAAGAGCAAATGTAATTCATAATCATTCTAAACATTATCTCATAGTTATTTGAGCCATAGATGGGATCCTAATAGGTACTACCACTCTGAGTCAAAGTGGATCTGGGAGTAATAGAGAAGTGTCTCCATACTACCAAGAGCCTCACCACTGGATGCAGTTTAGTGTCATAACCAGGACATGTCATGTTCATAATTTTGTGCAAGATTTGCCAAATAACTTCTTAATCAATTGAGATCATTTCTGCAACGATTCAGGTGCCAACTCGTCAATTTATTTGTTTGATGCTTTGAATATTTTCATCAATCTTTGATACGCAGATGCATTATTTTGACTATCACAAAATCTTTTGGGTCATTTGAGCCAGCATTTATACAAATTGCATTCTTCCTTGTAAACTTCAGTCAAAATACAAAAAGATTTAATTACCATTTTGTTCAATTTCATAAAAGAATTCAAATTGATGTATTACTCAATGTTTGAACTGATGACCCATTTATGTTAGAAAAACAGGATTTCTTCAAATGATTGGTAGCAATAAACTGAAGACATAAGCAGGTTTATATACTTCATTATGCATATTCATGCAGTGGTTCAATTTGGTGAAGACCTGGTTTTGTTAAGAGCCCCATATTCTATGTAATTTAATCAGAGAAACAATTTTAACCCAAGTAAGAGCAGGTAATTTTGATAATAAAGAATAAATTACAAATTTTCTCTATTAAGCAAATAATATTCAGTAAAAATATTTTGTTTTATTTGAAAACTGCCCCAACCTTTTTGTAAAGAAAGTTATATTGAAATTTCTTCATTTAGATAATGACAAAATTCATGATTCGAATTTAAAACATGTCATAAGGATTAGGATAATTTTACAAAACGGACACAGAATTTGAAAGCATTAAAATGACTTTTGTTTGAATTAGTAGAAAAGTTCAATAAGTGCACTTGAATAACTATAACCCCTGCCCCCCAAAAAACCAATTAGCTGTGACTTACCATAGCATAGCCATTAATTTGATGCATAATCAAATTCTTGTCTCCACTCGCAGCATTATCAAGAAGAGAACATTCAGCCCCTTTACAGAGCAGAGTTATCTGACCTGATACAAACAAGAAAAAAAAAAATGAATAAATAAAAGACATGAAAAATAATTCTTTATTCTAAAACCACAACATATAATTTCTGTAACCAATAAAGAAAGATTGACAGACTCTTACACAAATGAAATTGTACAAGTTGAGTCTTTGATATATGTAATATGATGCAATATATATATATATATATATATATATATATATATGTGAAGCCTGCTCATCTACATCAAATATGAGTTGTAATAAAGAGAATAAGATTAAAAAGAAAGAAATTTAACAATAAGTATAAAAAAATCTAAAAAATAAAAATAAATAAAATATGTTTTATTATGTTTACAATAAATCCAAAATGGCTGATTCAGTTTTATCACAAATTATCTACTCTTATTTTTTTAGTTTTTAAAACATTCAACAGTTTTGATAATTTGACAAAAACTAAATCAAATATTTTTACAAATTTTATCATTAATTTACCATTTTTATCTTGAATAATTACACTCATTCGCTTTCTGGTGGAATCAAAATCAAGACATTGAAGAAGTTTGTACTTTTGAAGTTCGCCTTTCACTGTGATATTTAAATGGCCATCCCATTTTCCATGAAATACTATCCCATATCTGAAAGAAAAAAAAAAACAGAGGAAAAATATTACAATGTACCAAAGGCAATTTTATTTGAATTAAATCCTTTACTTCAAAGTTTATTTCATTTACACATCTAAAGACTATCTATGACTCCTCCTCCTCCTCATCATCATCATCATCATCATCATCATCATTTCTTCTTCTTCTTCTTCTTCTTCTTCTTCTTCTTCACCACCACCACCACCACCACCACCACCACCACTGTGACTTTTTCCCACCAGTATCAACTGGTGGTCTTTCACAAGAGGCTGAATGACAACATGTCTCCTCAAGTCTCCAGGACTCTCTTCAGCATTTTAACTGATTTTAATAGCGCTGTAATCAGGATCTCCAGTTCCACCAGTTTCTTTTCTAAACTCTTGGGAACTGTTCCTACTGTGCTACCTATTACTAGTATCCCCATTACTTTCTTGTTTTACAGTATTTTCAGCTCTGGAGCAAGATCTAAGAATTTGTCTATCTTGTCACTTTTTCATTTAATCTCTGTGGTCCTTTGGAACAGCAAAATTCACCAGATTTTCTCTTTATAAATTAACTCAAGATTGAGTGATCTGTTTGTATGTCAAAGTCTCAGAGATTTTCTAGGACAGATTCTGCATTTTATTATAGTTATGATTTTACTCTTTGCAAATGGTTCATATTAGCGTTATTTGGCGGTCTTTCACAGGAGGCTGAGTGATAGCAAGTCTCCTTAGAGCTCAAAGAATCTTCTCAGAATTTTTGCCAATCTTAACAAGACTGTTCCAAGTGCACCAACTACAACTGGTACCACCATCACCCTAATGTTCCATATTATTATTAGAATTATTGTCTTACTCCTTGTGAGCTTTTTACACTAGCTCTAACTGGTGGTTTTTATTGGAGGTTGAGTGACAGCAAGTCTCTTCAGGTCTTCAAGACTCTTCTAAGTATCCTAGTAGTGCTGAGGTCTGGATGGTTTCAGTTTTTCTTTTGATCTCCAGTTCATCCAGTCTCTTCTCCTGGTTCTTGGGGACTGTTCCAAGTGCTCTAACAATGATTGGTATCACAGTCACCATCATGTTACACAGCTTTTTCAGTTCTCTAGCAAGATCTAGGTATTTGTTCAGTTTTTCATCTTCCCTAATTTTCACTGTGATCCGTTGGAATAACAAAATCCACAAGACAACAAAGTTAACTAAAACAAAGTCTCGTCTTCTGGTCTGGATTACATAACGTATGTGCATCTCAAATTCCCATAGAATTTCATGCATCTCATTTTCAAGGATAGATTCTGGTTTGTGCATATACTATTTTTCAGTATGGTGAAATTTTAGTTTCTTGCACAGTTCCCAGTGGATCACCTTTCCAATGCAGTCATGCCTGTTCTTGCATTTCTTTTTTGCTAGTTTGCTGCATTCACTTATTATGCAATTAACTGTTTCATTTCTATCACCACATAGCCAACACTTGCATTATTACTCCTGTGTACAATCAATTTGTCATTTGATGTAATTAGTCTTTATTTTGTGCAGCTCTGAATAAACATTCAGTTTTTCTCTTTAAGTTTTTCCTCTTCAAGTTTCCATTTCCTTAACAATGTCCAGATCATCTCACATGCAATTTCCATAGTTTGTCATTGTTCAGATACTATAATGCCAGATACAAATATTGCAATTTGTAATTTTGAAGTATTTTTTTAATTGAGCCTCAAAGATGCTGAATATGCTTAGAAAATTCAGCAAGTAGAAAAAATGAAACAATATCTGACCATACTGCCCTAAACTGGCAGAAACATTTAAAAGAGGGTTACTTGTTCTTTAATAAAAGTCCAGAAATGAATGATTATCAATTATTGATTATGGTGTTTATGAACACAAAATAGAATAGAACCTTGTCATCAGCACTTGAAAAGTTTTTAAAGAACTAGGATCATTGAAAGATTCCATTTGACTTATTCCATAACCTGTTTAGGTTATGGAGACACTACACATGCAGTATGCCTTGGGCAGTTATAACCTGGCGGTGCCTATCTCCCTTCAGGTCTAAAACTGGTTTGAATTCAAAGTTTTCTTTCTTTTAGACTGGTTTCCTCACCAATATTAAAGAGCCCAGTCGACCCTACTATTTACCCAAAGCTGGAGGGAGAATAGTTAGATTCATACATTTCCCAAGGGAGGGCCGGTGGAGTAATGGTAACTGTTGTAGAAAATGAACATGGCAAGTCTGTTTGCATTTCACATAGTACTAATACCCTTAGAAAAGGTAGGCATCCAACTACTCTCTCTCTCTCTCTCTCTCTCCAGCTATGGGTAAAAAAGGCAGACAGGGTTCTTTAGCTGGCCTAGGAGAAGGAAAACTCTGAATTTAAACCTGTTTAATTCCTCATAAACAACTGACCTTATCAAGCATTCTGCTCATGTGGTGGGGGGAGAGTAAATCTATACATTTTCCAAAAGTATTAGCACTATATGAAATGCAGACTGTCTTGTTCAGGATTTGAACTCAAGTAGCCAAGTTTACTTCCTTTGATGATAACCACTACACAATGAGGGCATCCATATATAAAGTTTTGTATGCACTTAAAAAACATTCAGAAGAAATAGGTTCATCAAAAGATACCATGCGTATGATTTTATATAACCTTTTTCATTCAATAAGCCAAAGAAGATGTAAACTTCATCTGTCTGTGAAGATATCATTGACCCACAACATCAAAAGTTTTTTTTATAAATGACTGACATGTTTATAAAAAGTTAACACAATCAAGAATGACTGAAAGAAATATTTCAAGTATATATTTCTATTACAAACTTTTATATTCTGTACAAACATTTTTTGTACCTTTGTTCTTTGCTTTATATATCAATAAACATAATTGAATTATAAGAATTGGCTTGAATTTCTTTCAAATTGATTATAATATCAAAATATAAAAATAGAGTAGATATCAACAAAATCATAGGCCAATTCTTCTATAAAAGTTTCTAACAACTTGAGTTAACATTTTCAAAGACAAATTCTTGTATCACAGTCAACAGGTTACCATATGAACTTGTCTAAATGTGTACCATATTCTTGAACAACTGGCTAGATCATGAATGGAAACCATTAAATAGTATTTGATAGCTGGCAAGATTTTTGAAAGAATATTAAGACTTCTATTCTTATTTTATATTTTTATTGTAATTTTTTTTCATTTTGATTGAAAAATGTTACAAGTTGGTAAACACTAATTACTTGATTGATTTTAATGGCATGCTAACCCGTCTAGAGCTATTCTATACCTGGAGGTTAAGGAACCATTGTTGATTTATGTTTCCATTTTTTATGTTGTTGTTTCTTAGGAGCTTTTGGGACTCAGACCCAGAAGATATCTAGTATTCCAATCTAATACAAATAATTTGCACACAGTTCAATGGTTTCAAACATTCTTTTAGAATACTAATAATTTTACACAATTATATGGTTTCAAGTAATATTTTCTGTTTAATAATAATCATTTGTTTGTACACAGTTATATGGTTTCACATGACTAATAATAGTCATAGTCGAGGGCAACCCGAAGGCTCCCTTTTCAATAGCAACTACACCGAGGTGTAGGGGAGGGCACTACTCCTTCCCTCGGATTGCTCTACTTTACCCTTGATACATACCTTATAATGCTGAGGGTTAAGTACGGAAGTAACAAATACCATTTTTTAAGTCTTTGGTAAAACGCGACCAGGGATTGAACCCTGGTCTCCCTGGCCACTGGTGAACACTCTACCCACTAATTATAACTTAAACTAATTATTCTTAATACAAATAATTTACAATTACATGATATTAAGTATTTATATCAAATGCTAATAATTCTTAAGCAGATCTATTTGACTCATAGATGAGACCCTAACTGGTACTACCACTCCATGTCAAAGTGGATCTGGGAGTAATGACAATAAAGGGGTACTCAACACTCCCCAGATCTCCAGAACTGGATTCTCAGATGCAGAAAGTAATACTCAAGACACCCTTTTTTGGTGGGGAGAGTCTTACCCTTCTGCAGAGTGGGGGATTACGGTCAGTGTATTCTAAGCCTAGCCAAATGTTTCAGATTTAAAAAAAAAATGAAAGCATTGTTTACCTTCGGCAGGCTTCAACAAAAGCTTTCTCATCAGGAGATGCTGCTTGATAATCGTATTTCTCCCCAGTTTTACAAAATGTATCCTCTAGTTCTCCAAATTTCTTAAATGGATGGTCAACCCTCACAGTATGGCACAGGGCAAGGACTTTGAAAAATTCAACTATTTTCTCCTGTCAAAAAACAAACAAAATAAAACCAATTATAGCAATATTTTTTAAATTTTACCAAACAGATTTATTTCAAATTTTTCTTCCTTCATCATCAATTTATTTGATATTGATTTGTCCACATACACTAATAATATCCAATATGGTAATGATGAATGATTGAAAGAAAAACAAGGAATAAGTCTATATAGTTAAATCTTCTGCAAATTGTTAAGCTCTCATAGCTCAAATATTGACAACAGTCACATCAATAAAAAGGATAAAAACTTATTTTTTTAGTTTTTATTTTGCACTGTTTACTAAAACTGTCAAAAAGTCACTCTAATAAACACAGGTAAGTGAGTTTTCCTGAATATTTAATACCATTTGATCTTATTTAACCAAAGATATGGCTCCAATAAATAAATAGAGGTATATCTTATACTGTGAAGTGAAAACACCACACATGATCATTTAAGAAAAAGGTTGAAATTTAGAAAGAAAAAAAAACAAATAAAAATGCTGGACAGTGGTGTATTGGTGAAAAGTCTATCCAAAATGTTAAAACATTGGCTTTTCCACCACAATGTACAATATAAAGAAAAAGAAATAAAGATGGCTGCACACTTTATCCCTGCCTCTACAATATATTATTTCATTAAAATTTCACTTGCTGTTCCTGTTTCCTTATAATTTACCTTAAACTAATTTACATAACATTTCAAAGTTATAACATGGTAAGTTATTGTTTAGAGGTAATCTTTTTTCCGTGATGTGACATTTCTCACATTCTGATGGTACCAAATTAATGAAGGTCTACACCATTGGAATCACTTGGTATGGGTTTACAAGAATAGGTTAAGGAATAGAAATATGCAGCTGATTGGTGTGGTAAACTTGAAAATTTCAAATAATAACATCCCATGAAAACAGTTAATGTAATCAGATTAATGAAGTGTTACAAACTACGGCGAATTTAGGATAGGTGCTAGGGGTAGACTTGGTCCTACGCAGTCATAACACAAAAATAAGTCATATGCAAAATAGTCAAATAAAAACAGAGGTTTGTAAATACTAACCTAAATTTTATTTACAGGGAATGTACAGGGGACGAGGAGGCATACAAAGGTAAAAACAAAAATAGTAACACGTGGGCAGAAGGGGTAAAAGTAAAAACATGGGCTATAACCAACATGAAATGTATTTTGGATTAAAGTTGAAAGGATTATTCAAAGTCTGGCTACTGAAAACAGACACAATAAAAACCTGAATAAAAGTTGACTACCGCAAGTAAAAAGGTTACTGGTTAGTTCTTAGTCCCAGGAGAAAGTTCAGACATGTCTTACTCTGTTGGCAACCTGATTCATTCTGACTAACAGTAACACTGGGGGTCACAAGACCAAAATTAGTAGTTTCAAAAATCCAAGCCACAAGGCCAAAAGGGACTGGGAGGCATACAACAATGAGCCATGCAAGATAGTATTCAAAATGACCCAGATCAAAAGGCAAGGAAAAGTTCACTCTTAGTTCATAGAGGAGACATGAAGTCTGCTCCCAAGGTCAAGTTGAAAAGGGAGCCTTATGAGGTAACAGAAGATTTACCTGTGATAATATTACCAGGAATTTTTATTATATAAAGCATCTTTGGTCATTATTAATTTATGACCAATAATTATATCTTAAATTCAATTGTGTCACAAATGTTCAGGAAAGTAACTATAATAAATTGGACTCAAAACTCCAGACAGATATTAACTCCTAAGAGAAAGTGTGTCTTACCACTTTTTATTGACTAATAGCAATGCTCAAACAGATAATTTTATCTTCCTTTTTCAATGGAAAAACTACTTTACTTGAAAGAAGAATGAGGGGTGATCAAATTGAAACTTTGAAAACAATTGAATTTCTAATTATATTAGATATTTTTTCAATATTTCTTTTCAAACTAGAAATTTACTGCCAAGACAGATTTCAAAAATTAAATCTATAAACAAACTGGAATTTTTTGTTAACAAATTACAGAATCAGATCAAAAACAGCAATAATGTAAAAAAAAATTTAAGATTGAATTGGAAGATTTGAGAAATAATGGGAAGAAAAAGAAATTAAGGGGCATTTTTGGGAGCTATCAGATGAATTACTTAACAGAATTTTATAAAATATTTAAACATGCATAGTGTACGAGGATCATTAAACAAATCCCCAGACTTTTTTCGTATGGGAACTTTTATTGATAGTACATACATGAAACTCTAGTCCCCTTTGAAATAATCTCCTCCGGCTGCAATGCACTTGTTGTACCATTCCAACAACTTCTGCAAGGCCCCATAGAAGTCCTCTTATGTGAGCGTGTCAATGACCTTCGTCACAGCCTCTTTCATCTCTTCAATTGTCTCATAACAACAGCTTCTGAGCTTAGGGAATAACCCAAAGTCACAGGGAGCAAGGTCTGAACTATAGGGACAGTGAGGAACTCTCTTGATGCCCATCTTGGTCAAATAGTCTATGACAAGGATGGAGTTGTGGACTGGTGCATTGTCCTGGTCGAAATGCCACTGATCCGATTTGAAGAGTGCTGGCCTCTTCCCAAGGAATCTCTTGCTGAACTCCCTTAAAACCTCAACATAGTAACCTTAACCCTAACCGTTTGGCCAATCAACTCTGGTGTATTGATTTCCTTACTCCTCCCACATCTCTCATCATCCCTCACAGACTCCCTGCCTTCCTTGAATCTCTTATGCCACTCAAAAACTAAACTGATGCTCGATTCATGCAAGATAGTCAAAAAGCAGTCTGAAGCATTCCACACATTTCTGTGGCATTTTTTCCAAGTTTAAAACACAATTTTATTGCATATCGTTCTTCTAAAGTGTCCTTACGTCCAGATTGCATTTTTGAAATTCACCAGCTGTGATAATCAGGCTTTAGTAGGGTGTATTCCAATTGCTGCTGTAGTTGTTCATTTGAAGCTGAAATCATAAAAATTGGTCAGTTATCTCATAAGATGTATAGCAATAACATACTGAATTTTCAAGAGTCTCCGACAATTTTAAATGGCTGTACAAAAAAGTCTGGAAACATATTGAAGGCACCACATATATATTCTGTGCAAAGATTTTGTTTTTTCAATATTGATGTGAGAAGAGAGTAAAATGCAGAGATGTCTTAGGAAGCATCACAAACAAATAAATTATAATAATGGCAGAATTGGTGCTTCTGGTTTCTTAAAACACAAGAACCAAACTATAACATATTGCTTTTAATTTTATCAATTAAGATGATGAAGATACTAATTAAAAACTTGATAATGGTTCACAATATTGAATCTAATAATGGTTAACAATATTGCATCTAATAATGGTTAACAATATTGAATCTAATAATGGTTAACAACATTGAATCTAATAATGGCTAACAATATTGCATCTAATAATGGTTAACAACATTGAATCCAATAATGGCTAACAATATTACTCTCTCTCTCTCTCTTTCTCTCTCTCACAGATAAGTCCCGCAAGTTACACCAAATTTTACATATGCTTCTTCCTGTCTATCTTTTTTTCTTGCTTTTTTTATGTAAAATTTGTTTTTTAAACTTTGTTGTCAGTATTATTTTTTTGAATCAGCATCCAAACTATAAAATGCGGAACTTACTGTTTAAAATTACACACTTAAAAACATTAAACTCTTATATTGCGAATTTGGCAATTTTATTGTCATTATTTTATATCAATATTTGATATGAGTACTAAATTCTTTTATATTGCAAAATTTGATATTACCAAATTTCTGTTTACACAGCTCAAAGTTGAGCAATGAAGTGAGTACCGTGATTTCTGTTTTGCAAAGAAAGATAACTTATTTATGATAAGATGTAGAAATCAAAGGTTATCATAATCACAATTGGGAAAATACTCTTACAATAAAGCTGTGGATTTGAGTTACAGAATGAATTTTTTGACAACTCTTTGGTGGCAGCACAATAACTTAGGTATTTAAATATACCATGTTTCAATGTGTTAAGGTTTATATATATATATATATATATATATGTGGTGCATTCAATATGTTTCCAGACTTTTTTGTACAACGATTTAAAATTGTCATAGACTCTTGAAAATTCAGTATGTTATTGCTATACATCTCATGAGATAACTGACCAATTTTTATGATTTCAGCTTCAAATGAACAGCTACAGCAGAAATTGGAATACACCCTACGAAAGCCCCTTTGTCACAGCTGGTGAATTTCAAAAATGCAATCTGGGTATGGGGACACTTTAGAAGAACGATATGCAATAAAATTGTGTTTTAAACTTGGAAAAAATGCCACAGAAATGTGTGGAATGCTTCAGACTGCTTTTTGACTATCTTGCATGAATCGAGCATCAGTTTTTGAGTGGCATAAGAGATTCAAGTTAGGCAGAGTCTGTGAGGGATGATGAGAGGTATGGGAGGAGTAAGGAAGTCAATAGACCAGAGTTGATAGGCCAAATGGTTAGCATTAGGGTTACTATGTTGAGGTTTTAAGGAAGTTCAGGAAGAGATTCCGTCAGAAGAGGCCAGCAATCTTCAAATCGGGTCAGTGGCATTTCCACTAGGACAATGCACCAGTCCACAACTCTATCCTTGTCACAAACTATTTGACCAAGATGGACATCAAGACTGTTCCTCACTGTCCCTATAGTCCAGACCTTGCTTATTCCCTAAGCTCAGAGGCTGTCGTTATGAGACAATTGAAGCGATGAAAGAGGCTGTGACAAAGGTCATTGACACACTCACACAAGAGGACTTCCATGGGGCCTTCAAGAAGTTGTTGGAACGGTACAACAAGTGCATTCCAGCCGGAGGAGATTACTTCGAAGAGGACTAGATTTGCATGTGTATACTATCAATAAAAGTTCCCATACGAAAAAAGTCTGGAAACTTATTTAATGATCCTCGTATATATATGTGTGTGTGTGTGTACAAAAAATTCTATGGATGAACAATTCTATAGTAACACCATATTGAAAAATGTTGATTACTTTCTGTTGTGTTCTAGTTTGCCACAGCTTATTCATTAACCAAATAGCACAGAAATTGTTTGTAAAAAGATAGCACAGAAATTGTTTGTAAAAAGTTAGCACACAGCTAGTTCAGAATAAGAATAGTTGCACTTAGCATCACTTGGCCAATTCATCTCTCATGAAATATTTTCCCTTTCTTACTTGATAAGTCTTTTTATAATCTTTGTACTCATGTCACTTCTCATTATTTATTAAACTTCTGAGCCAGAGAAGTGTATTTATACAACCCCTCCACCATGGGCAGGATGTGACACTAGGTCAATTTTTAAGTAGATTAAAGCTGATTTGAATTCAAAGTTTTCCTTCTCCTAAAGTGGTTGTTTAACTAAATTTAAATACCTTAGTCTGCCCTATTATTCATCCATTGCTGGAGGAAGAACTGATAGCTTCACAATTTCTGTTGCCAATTCTATTTCTTATGACAATAACCATTGCACTAAGAGTGCCTCCTGAGTAAGAGAATAATACTTAACACTTTTCTTTATGGACAGATTATTCTTAATGTAATGGTTAGCAAGCCATTATTAGTGAGTTTCTTTCCAAGTGCTCCATACTTCAGGCCTTGTGCTAGACTAAGTTAAGAACATGATTATTCTTATCTTTATCACTGAAGTATAGAACAATTTTGTGAGTCACTATAAAAGATATTAATGTCTTACATTTAATTTTCGTACTGGTTTCGGTTGGACATCACAGATGACTGGTTTTTCGCACAAACTATTATCATAATCTATGAAGCATTTCCCATTTATACTACACTCTCGAAACTGCATATCATTTTCCGTTAATGTTCCTGTCTTGTCAGTAAACAAGTATTCCACCTGAAAAATAAAAAAAATAAGAGAATAAAATGTTTTTCACATTCAGAAAAAAAAATTAAGTTAGAATTTAAAATTACAAGCTGAAAACCCATTATATAGATAAGATTATAAGCTATTCAGTCTAAACTATATTTTGTGATGACTTACAAGTTAATAAACATTGTTAAGAGTTTAACAGTTATAGTCCCCTTAGTGGCTATTGCTTGAACTACAAATGTAAACACAATTTTTGAGTTTTGATTTTCTGGTCACTGAACAAAAACACATAGCAAAAAATGATACATGTAGAGTACTACATAGAGTACTACATAAGGTTTTTAAAATGGTACTCTCTCCAGGTTATCCATAAATTCTCAGTTGATTAAAAAAATGAAAATAATTTTGATATAAAATAACATATCTTTTTTCATTTTTTTAATATATCTTTAATAATCCAAATTAAAGATACTCAGGAATACTAAAGATATATCTTACTTGTTTGATTGGTTTAGTTTGGTTTAATGGCACATCAACCATTGTAGGTTATTTAAGGCTAAATCTATTTTTATACATATAACCAGTTCTGTTTCAAACAATTCATTTTAACATAAGTTCAATTCTTTTTACACACAGTTAAATGTCAAAACAATTTCATTTCAAACAATTCAATTTAGCATAAGTACACAGTTTAAATGTCAAAACACTTCTATTTCAAACAATTCAGTTTAGCATCATTACACAGTTTAGTTCTATTTGACCCATAGATAGGACCCTATCAGTTATTACCACTCCAGGCCAGAGTGGACTTGGGAGTGATGGCAATGGGTTCTCTGTATTCACCAAAGCTCCAGCATTACTGGAGCCTTGCTATCAGATTGTTTAGTGTCATATCCAGGACACTTGTTGAGGGAGTCTTACCTCTCTGTAGAGATGCAGTCAGTGTATTCTGCAGTCCCAGTTGTCTGGGCCATACTTGTTTGAATGGCAATATTAACATACAGTTGTCATTTAGTAAGGTTAGCTTAATTTACAACAATATCAAGAAGTACAGAGTATCCAGTGAGAATCAAACTTACTAAAAATGGTTCGACAGCTGATCTTGCAAAACTTTGTACCAAAAATTAATACGTAGATGTGTACAATGTTAGTAGAGAGAGTGTGGCATATTGACCTTTGACCAAGCCATCAATCAAGAAACAGGTGCATCTGGTCAAAGATATCGGAATATCACCTTGACCTGTGGACGTGGTTGAATTTGGAGCAGAAGCGATGCCCACAGGAAGTAGGTGGATGTCAAACAATTATATAACCAGGTGCCACAGACAGTTTGAGTTAGTTGGAGTTCGAGTTGCAGTTCCAGTTGGAGATAAGAGCCAGCGTGAGAATCAGCTAGCAGACTGAGGGCTTGTGGTCCTCAGCGACCCTCGGTGGAGCAGCCCAGCAGAATGAAAAAGAAGTGCTGCTAAGGTCAGAGGAACTTGGGGTCAATATGTAGCAGTCTATCCCCGTCTCTAACTCACCTCTCACACACAAGAAACATCAACCCTTTCGCAACTGTTTCGAATAAAGTGTGAGAGGTATATTTTTCTAAAGAAGTGTGTTTGTTCGTCATTATTGTTGATTATGTTTCTGCATGTATATGTATACGTATACTTGTATCATGGCTATACAACAAGAGTTCTAGTGGTTAATATGTTGGACTGACATTCATGCTTTTATATTCACTTTCTGACTTGGGAAAGGCAGGAACCTTTTTATTCCCCCTAGCTGTGGATTAAATAGTATCACTACTATTCTTCTACAAGGATGGATTTGGTATTAAATAACCCATGAAGGTTGATATGCCATAAAATAAAGAAACCAAACCAAACAATCTAATCATTCATCTAATTTATCAAATAATACAGATGACTCATTTAAAGAATTAGGATGGAAGTTTTGAAGACAGAAGATTGTTTTGTTTTGTTTTTAAATCAAGTGATTATGGCAGAAAAAAAAGGAAAAAGAAAGGAACAAAGAAATAAAGAGTAAACATAAGAGAAACAAAACCGCAACTTACTTGTCCTAATTCTTCATTGAGATCTGACGTATTTGCCTTGGCAGGAATATCTGTTTTATCATCGTACATCATTTTATCCCAACCAAAAAACATGGACCCAATAAACTTTTGAACTTCTGTAAGGTCAAAAATAACAAGTTTAAAATTATCAAGCATCAAATAGAAGAAAACTGAAATAAATATAAACATCATTGTTCTTCTTGGATTTATCAGATGAAAATTTCATTTTTGTTGTTCATAATTAATATTCAGTCATTATAATTATGTGTGTATCTAGAGGTAATAATATATATAAAATGGGATTAGATGTAGGTACAGAGGTGAGAATATATATACATTTGTAAATAAGAAATAAATAAATATTTTTAATAAAAATTAAGTGCTAATTTGTAATATAAATATGTACCTGAAGAATAATAATGTTTTTAAATAGTTTATTTCAAGTTTCGATATTCAAATTTTATATTGATAAGATATTAAAACAGATATTGTTATTGGTTATCAATTAGAATGTTAAGCATTAACATGTAAATGATATAACCATAAATAAAAGATATACATTAATTAAATAATCACTGCAATAGAAATTATATCTCTAATGCTTGGAGATGGTAAGAATCACCAAATATGTAAAGAACTTCAAAATGGAGGCAATAGAAAATTGGAAAGTAGAACTAACCCCAGGAGGAGAATCTGTAGCCAATGTCAAAATAAAAAGAAGGATCTTCCAGTGTGACTTCCTGTCTCCATTATTATTCAGTTTAATAATGATAACATGCAATAGAAGCCACAGATTGGCTAAATTGAACAAAATGGCGAACTGTCTAATGTACTAAGCTGCGTCAAAAGTTTTTTAATATCTAAGTACATACTAGTTTGTAGTGTGTATATTACATGACCAAAGCAGTTCAAGCCAAGAAAAGTACCCTCTATGTTTGGTAGTATCATGGTAGTTGGTGTGCTGACATGTTGTGCATTGAGTCACTCCATATGTGATTAAAAAACTGGACAGAAATGTTGTCTAATTTGGAAACTTTGGGTTTATGAGTTCAACCTGGGCTATAACACCACAGAAGCAACGAAAATCATTCGTTGCATGAAAGGTGAAGGTGCTGTTGATTACGGTACAGTGACCAGATTATTCTAGAAATTTCACTCAGGGTTGCAAAAACCTCAAGGTCAAGAAAGCATAAAAGAATGTATTCTAAGGCTGTGTTCCAAGTCATACAGGCAAATCTGGCAAGTAGCATTTGGAGAGTATCAGGCCAGCTTGGCATCTCACAGTGTTGTTCCCCTTTACAATCTCAGTAAAAGCATCAGGAGCCACCAAATCATGTCTCATGTTACCAAAATAGTTCAAAATAGAATATTAATAACCTCAAAATTTTGTTCCAAAACTAAAACGGAATTAAATACCCTTATCAAGGAGTGGTGAATATTTTTGTGAAATTGTGCCATTGAAATGATAATGTTTGGAAAAAATTCCATCATGTCCCCATAAGAATTTTTTAATGGCAGATTCTCTTAATTGTAGTAATTTACATTAGAAATTTTATTGATAATAAAAAACTTTAATTTACAGAAAAATTCAGTTGACGTTTTTTGGGACAAAGTACAAATAGTTCTTTAAGAATATTTTATTTTGGAATTTAAAAAAAATGGAAAGTTAAGTAAAATGTAAAGCATCTAGGCAACTTTTTATTTTGAGGCAGAAGTCTTAGATTTTAGCTATCATGTCACAGATACTCCTCTCAAACTGACTTACTTCAAGGCCATTTAACATTTTAGTTTTTAAGTTGTTTACAGCTAACACTTTATGATAGGTAAATTCAGTAAAAAGATAAGTAGAGAAAATACCCACCTCCATATAAGAATTATTTCCCTTAACAGCATTTCAAACTGTCTGGGGTTATTTTATAGCGAGAGGTTATGTAATCACATTCATTAAATGTTTATATATTTTTGTGTAGTTGTTTAAGCTTTTTGTGCACAGTTATATATCAAGTATTTTTATCAAATACAAATAATCTGCGTGCAGTTGTATGGTTTCAAGTATTCCTATAAGATATTACTAATTTATACACAATTATATGGTTTCAACTAAAAATAATAATCTTCAGTAAACAATTATAGCTTCAAGTAACTATTCTTCATACAAATAATTTACTGTTATATAGTTTCAAGCATTCCAGTTGAATACAAATAATTTTAAAGAATTCTTCTTGACCCATAGATGAGATTCTAATAAGTACTAATCTCTGGGTCAGAGTGGACCTGGGAGTAATGGCAGTGAATGGGTAATCTACTCTTCTCAGCTCTCCAGAACTGGAACCTCACCATCAGATACAGTTTAGTGTCATATCTTATGCTCTCCAAGGGATACAGTAAGCATACTCTAAGAAAAGAAATGTTTTTGTGTATCACCTTGGACACATAGGTCATAGGTTCACCATTTTTGTTTTAAGGATCTTCTAATAAGAGATTGAAATAGATTTTGAAGTCAAGAAATGAGCAATATTGATGATAAAGGAGGTACTCATGGTATAAAGGACATGGCAGCCCAGGATTAAATCTTGAACAAGGCTATTTGCATTTCATATGGCACAAATACCCTTAGGAAAGGTATGCATCAAACTATCCTCCCTCCAGTTCTAGATAAATAGTAGGGCAGACTGGGCTCTTTAATTTTGCTAAGGAAACCAAACTAGCAGAAGGAAAACTCTGAATTCAAACTTGTTGCATGAATGTGGCTTGAGACCACTATTTAGACAACAATTCCCAAGAAACTCTGAATATGATTATACATGATGAGCCAGCTAAACCCACATCGAGTGAATACTGTCATACACACACATAATGTTGAGGATGAGACAAAAAATATGAAACAACAGAAGGAATCAAACTAGTTAACTAGGAAATTATCAAAAAGTTAAACAGGAAAGAAACTGAGAAATATCCAAATAATTTAAAAATGGATATAATCAGGCAGAATAAAATGAAATAAAAAGTCAGAAAAGAATTGTTCCGAATAACAAGGAAAATAGAAAAAAATCCCCTAAATATTGTCAAAGAAATAAATATCTGGGCAGTTTCTATTATGAGACATTCAGGACCCTTCTTAAAATAGACAAGAGAACAACTAAGAAATCTGAACCACAAAGGAAGGAAGCTGATGATAATAAATAAAGCTATGCACTTGAAGGATGATGTTGACAAAAAGTATATAAAAAGAAAAGAAAGTTGAAGAGAACAGAGTGAGGAGGGCATTAAATCTACAATCAAGAAACTTGAAGACTACATAAGAAAGAGTAAAGAAAGAGTAATTACAACAGCCAAAATTTCAAGGAGAATTGAAAATTGAAAGAAAAATAGAGAAACAGAAAATCTAAAAACAAGAATCCAAAAATTTAGAAACAGAAAATTTTATGAATATTTCAAAAGACAAATTAAAGAAATTACAAATGAAATAACAAAAACATGATTGCAAAAAGAGAAACAAAATCATTGTAAATAATAGCTCAGAAAAATCCCATAAAAACCAATTACTGTAATTATTTGTGTATATAACATGCATTCCTAACGTTGGACAATGAAACTCTGGAAAAAAAGTTCTTGTTTATAATACACACTGACTAAATCCAACCGTAATTTACTATCTGTCCAAATTTTTATAAGTTCATGCTGAATGAAAACAATAATTTATACATTATGTCTTGAGACACAAAACTGACATTGTATTTAGGACAAATACACAGACATGTGCATAGAAATATACAAGAAGGTTGTAGCAAAAATAAACTGATATTAGGAGAAACAAAATTGTAAAGACACATTCCAGTGGATATTTCTCTGTAACAGTGTGAAACACATTAGTTTGGACTATGGATATAACTTACTATCGGTGATGCCATCCCAAATATGGTGAGGCATTTGGTCATATAGGTTTCATGTATAATACGCACAACTAACTTTTGGGTTGAATAACTTGGAAAATGATGTCTTACACGTGAATAATTATAATAGATAAAAGGGAAAAATAAATAAGATATGAGAATTACAAGTGCAGACAACATCGAAATGATAATGAGACAATGAAACACAACAAATTTGAAGGGAAAGAGTAGAAAAATAGCAGGATTGAAGGGAAAGAGTGTTCAATTGGGAACTAGGCAAGAAACTTTGAATAGCAATGGTATATAAACAAACCAGAATCTGTCTCAGAGAATGAAAAATAGTGGAATTTTGAGATTCAAACAAATCCTCAAATCTAGATCAAAATACAGATCTAATAATTGTAAACAAGGTGAAAAAATATTTTGTCAGTGGATTTAGCTGTTCCAGCAAATTAATGAGTGAAATTTAAAACCTGGACGATTATCTTGGGACAGGGAAGTGAAGAAATAAAAGAAAATTAAGGTAGCAGCTGCACTAGTTATTGTCAATGGGAATAATTCCAAAAAGCTGCATATGACATTAAACAATCTAATTGTGAGGCTCCAGCAATACTGGAGCTTTGCGAAATGCGGATTACCCCTTCATTGACATCGCTCACAGGTCCACTCTGGCCTGGAGTGGTAGTACCCGATAGGGTCCTATGTAGGGGTCAAATAGAACTATTTGAAATTTAAATTGTGTGCAAACAAATGACTTATGCTAAATTGAATTGTTTAAAATAGAACTGTTGGGTCTTTTAACTGTGTGTAAATAAATGACTGATGTTTAATTGAATTGTTAGTGATACATAGTAATACTAGAAACTATTTAATTTTGTTGACTTATGTTTACAAATCCTATATATCTAATATATATGAATAAACCAGACTTGGCATTATATAACCTACCATGGTTGATATGCCATCAAACCAAACCAAAAAAAACCAAAAAAAAACGAATGAAAAAGCTAGACATTAGGGAAGTACATTCATTGCATGTTCATATTCAAAATTTTTGTGCTGTTATTTCTTGAGTATTTTTTTTTTTTTGCACTCAGTCCTATGGAATATGAATGACTTTTAAACAGATCTATTTGACCCATAGACAGGACCCCAAAAGGTACAACCACTTTGGGTCACAGTGGATTTGGGTGTAATGGCAATGATGGGGTAGTCTACACTCCCAAGAGCTCCAGAAGCAGTTTAGTGTCATACCCAGTACATCTCTTTTTGGAGGTGTCTTACTCCTACATAGAGGATAGAGTAAGGGTGAATTCCAGACGATGGAATTACACCTATAAGACTAAGTGTTAGGAGAATGAGGCTTGCTGTCATTCAAACCTTAATAGAAATCATCAGTTGCTACTGGTGGGAAAAACACACACATAGAACTAAACCAAACCTAACCTAACCCAACCCAACCACACACATGCACACATACACACACACACACACATATATATATATATATATATATATATATATATATATATATATATATATATCATCATCATCATCATCATCATGTTGTGCAGGTAGCACAGATATCCCTGACCCTCTCTCGCTACTTTTCCCTATTGTTCATCGCCTCTGGCAGGTCTTCTGGACTACATCCCGTATCCTCACATAGTTGCTGAATGTATATATATATATATATATGTAGCAACTGATGATTTCTATTGAGGTTTGAATGTATCCTCTATGTATGTATGTATGTATATATATATATATATATATATATATATAACAAGAAATATTATATGAATTCATAATTTAGCTGTTTTGTCTGTCTTATTTGTTGCACCTCAATCCTACCAGTAACTATTTTTCTGATGAATAGGCAGGAACTTTAATTGATAAAAAATATAGGGACTCTAATTAAAAACAGTACAAAACAAAGAAAATGTTAAGAGAAATTTTGATGAGCCATTATCGTCCATAAAGATTAAAGATGAAAGGAAATAAACAGCAATTAAAAGAGAAAAAGAAAGAGAAAGAAAAAAAACTTATACAAACCTATCGTAACATAAAGAGATATAGGAATGATATAATTCAGGATAACAAGAAAGGCCAGTAAATCTTGAATTACCGTCTTTACCTGAAACAAATAATCATTTTTTAAAAATTTATTTTGCTTTGTCATATAGAATACTTTCTACAATACAATAGAGAAGATTAAAAAATTAACTTTTAGTTTTTTCTATAATTCATTTTGTTATTCATAAGATAAATAAAAAAAGGAAAATCCTATAAAAGGCATGAAACCAAAATTACATTTATTGTATTTTCATCTCACTTTATTTATGTTTCAAATAATTACAATAGAATACTAGGGTGAGTCAAAAATCTTGCAATATTTTAGTATGTGCAACTTTGCAGTGCATATATTGTAACTGAAGCTGTTCAAGCTGTGATAGGTACTCATGCTAGTTCTTAGTATTGTTATAATTCATAGACACATTGTGCATTGCTTCACTCAATGTGTCGTTTGAAAACCTCATAGGTGAATATCAAATTCAGAAATTAATTCTTTATGCCATGGTAGGAACCAAACACATTTGTTGTGAGAAAGGTGAAGGCACAGTAGGGGCGGGTCATAATATGGTAATAAGATGTTTCTAGAAATTTCGCTCAGGTTGCAAGAACCTTGAAGGACTGGACAAGGTCAGGTAGGCCTAAAACCAAGGCTATGCTCGAAGCCATAAAGGCAAATCTGCCAAGTAGCATTTAGAAAGTATCGGATGAGATTGGCATCTCACAGTCCAGTGTGGTTTGTCACATTTATGAACTTGGCAGAAAGAGCTACCGAATTATACCTTACATTACTAAAATATTGCAAAACTTTTAACTCACCTAAGAAATTTGTTAGTTTAGAATTTAAACATAATGAGAAGAACTGGAAGCAACATTTGTCATTAAAAATTAATTCCATAAATTAACAATTTGATGACCCTAAATCAAAGATCAACTTATACTCAAGTTTATATATGATACCTCTGTACGTTTATTGAAAAAGGTTCCAACCATAACACAATGATAAGTGAATATATTTCACAATTTGGTTTTTAAATGAAATGATTCCAAAACCATCTCCCAGAAAAAAAAGTTTTTGCAAAACCAACATGAAAGAAAAAAATTCTTATTGTTATTAAGAATACTTAAATTCTTTTTGATAGGGAAAATATTTAGTTAAGTCCCTCTATTCTCCAAGGATAAATATTAGCATTAATATATCTGTCATATACTCACACTGAACAAAATAGAAGGACAGACAAAATAAACTCAATCAAGCATAGAAGACATTTAACCTTTTATATACATAATATGCAAAGAAAGAATACACAAACATGTTCCATTGATGAATTATATTCATATTGTTCCACGAACAAGCAGTATGTAGAAGTGTTGGTAATATAGCCATGTGGTTTTATTGTACCCTTGCAAGGTTAGAGACAATGTTTCTACTGTTCAATGAACAGAGACAAAAAGAGGTTGAGAATGGGTTTCTAATACCTGACACCTAATGAGATCCCTAAAAAACATGCCAATTATCTAAGGAAGATAATTATTTATTGTATCCCAAAAAGATTTTGATAACTTTGAAATAGTAAACTTATTTTCTACCAATAAACATAGAAGATTATGAACGAGTTTAAAGCACTCTCATAAAATTCTATCTAATATTTGAAATTATGTGAAAAAAAAAATGAGTTTCTATAAACAGTGATTATGGACTTGAAATCAGGCATGAAGAGTTACCAATTAATATATGTGCCATGATACACATCTCTCAGAGCTTCTTCTACATGAAGGATTTCCCTTAAAATGTTTTATTAGTGTCAGTCACCCATCATGCCACAATTTAAGCTGAATTTTCTCTCTTACATCCACTAGAATATTAGAGCATAACACAGACCATCTTACATTGTACAATAATGACTTGAGGGTCATTCAATAAATAAGGTGAATTTTACCTTAGGAGTTGGCACTTGAAAACATCGTTTACAGTTGCACCTTCTTCAAGGAAATCAATGATGATGGGTTCTTTCATGTTCCAAAACATTGTCAGCATGACATTCTTTATTGACTGCTGTGTCAGGAACTTTTTATTTACAGGAGAGTCAGTGTGTTACCTCTTCATGGACTGTCTTTTCAACTTAGGCTCATTGTGGCAAACCCATGTTTAGCCCATTTGTAAATATTATTTTGACTAAAACTTGTTTCTCCATACACATCAGGCATTTTTCTGTAAATTTCACATGGTTTGCACTTCTCAGCTGCCAAAAATTGTATGACAGAGCTCTGTTCAAGCATGGAGTACTGTTTGGTTTTCTGCCATTTTTAATAGCCTAAATTCAAATAATTTTTGCAATAAACCAATTCCAAATAATGCAGAGTTTACACTTATGGAAAAAAATTCAGTAAAAAATTATTTTGTGTTTTTTCACAAAAGTTCCCCTGGTTTATTGAAAGATCCATGTATTTTTGATTTCAACTAAAAGAGCGTATCATTTGGTTGATTAGAAAAGTTTTATTTTGATCTAATTTTCCATTCTATATTTATGTGAATTGAGTTTTTTCTTTTCTTCCATTAAATGAAGATAAAAAAAGACTTTTTCGGAACAATAGATTATTGTCTCCCTTGGATGATGAGTGCGTTCATTTGGTGGATTATAAACTGTCACATGACAATCCTAGAAAAACCATCCTCACTCTCTTTTGCTGTTCTTTTGCCTGGCCATTCAATAGTAAAGCCAACATGGCTATGACCTTTTTTTACTGTCAACAACCTCTGGTAAGATGTTTCCTATTTTTGTACCCCTTTTATATACTGCTTGTCCATCGAAGAATGTGTGGATATTCAATTTGTACTTATTGAAATAGATCTTGGATGTATATATCAAATGTTTCTGTATGTGTAAGTGAGATTATATAGTCTTTCTTTTGTTCATTCAGTGTTTGTACATCATGGATATGTTATATGGTTCTCATTCTACTAATCCTCATTATAATTATATGTGGGCCTTGCTTTACAATCAGTCAGTTCCCATCTCTTCATTTCAGTTTGTTTTTCATTTCACTTGAGTTTGTCCTTCACTTCATATCTTCTCCTGTTGGTTGTCTTATCGCTTCAGTCACTTTAATATCTATCTTATATTGCCATCTTTATTCTTGTTTACAGATGAAGAATGACAACGAAATCACAACTTTATGTTCACATTCTACTCTTTATTTCTAAATGAAGCATTACCCACGTGGCCTAAACATCATTTAAAAGATTACATTGAATCATTACCCACGTGGCCTAAACATCATTTAAAAGATTACACTGAAACATTACCCACATGGCCTAAACAACATTTAAAAGATTCCATTGAATCATTAGCCACGTGGCCTAAACATCATTTAAAAGATTACATTGAATCATTACTCACGTGGCCTAAACATCATTTAAAAGATTACATTAAATCATTACCCACGTGGCCTAAACATCATTTAAAAGATTACATTGAATCATTACCCACGTGGCCTAAACAACATTTAAAAGATTACATTGAATCATTACCCACGTGGCCTAAACAACATTTAAAAGATTACATTGAATCATTACCCACGTGGCCTAAACATCATTTAAAAGATTACACTGAATCATTACTCACGTGGCCTAAACAAGGAAGTAATGAGAGCATGATCGAGCATTTAACTTTTCACGTTGAGAATTTCTCACTAACTTATTTTTCACTCTAGAATCGTTTTGATCACCTGACTGAAACAATCCAATGAGATCAGTTGTCTCCGAATGACCTCAGGTTCGTGGACTGTCAATCATTTAACAGTTCAGGACTTAATTTGAATGCAAAACATGTCAAAACTAGATCTCACCCATCTCTTATGCAACACTAATGCTACTATTGGTCTGTGGTGACTAACAACTGAATATCATCCTCACAACTAAGCAACCTAATAACTTCTTTGCATTGTTGAGGAATTTGGTGTCAACTCGTCTAATGAACATCTTAATGTAGAAACGTCATGTCCATATTTCTTACTGACAGCTATCCTTAGTTTACTGAATAAAAATTCATTAATAATCATGTTCTGCAGTTTCAATTATTTTTTGTAAGCTAAAATGTATAAATATATTTTTGAATTTACATCCAAAACGATATTTTTGTTTCTAAAGTGTGCCTTGAGCAAGATATATCATAAATAATATTATTTTATTATCATTATTATCATAATTGATTATAATAAGTATTTTCTATTTATCATTTCTGTAATAGTCTCATTTGATCAAAAGTCATAGAAAAGCTTTAATAAAAAAATAACCATGTTAAAAGTGTAATAAGTATGGGAAAAATTAAATAACAATAACAACAATAAAATTATAATATGTCTTCAAGTAATAATGTAAACTAGTATAATATAATACTATTTTAAATATTATAAATGAAAGGATAAGATCAACCCACAAATGCTTGATTACGAAATGAGATAGACATTAAGTTAAAACATATATCAAAAATAAGAATTTTAAAAATGATACGGCATGGGTCTTTTTCTGTTTTTTTTTTGTTTTTGTTCATATCAGAGTATTCTTTTCTGTGTGTGAGAGAGTGATTTTTTATTTTCTGGTAATAAGCTAATTTTTTTCTCCTTAGAAGTATACCAGGTTACCCCTGTGACTGGATCACACATAATAAACAAGCCCTGGGTCTTGTATGGCCCCAATATACAACCTATGAAAATGTCTGACATTAATACAAATAAACATGAGACTCAAATCAGAGATTCGAGTGTTATGATTGGCAGGTGCTCCTTTGATAGCCAATATAGAAGACCAAGTTGTTATCCTGCAAATCTTGGCAGTTTTAATTTCAGACACACAAACAAGAACCACAACAACAATGATATCTCATGAAGCAAAAAAAAAAAAAGAAAGAAATGGAAGAGAGAAGACAACAAACATGTAATTATAATTATTATTGCTAAATCAAATCCCACATCAAAAGGTTGTAGAAGACAAAGAATCCAACTCTGGGAAGAATCTGATAAGTTTAATACAGCAAACCAAAGACTTTCAGAACAAGCAAGAATGATTCTAAAGAAAGGATGGTTTTCTGAACTTGAAATACAATAAATATGTTGACAAGTAAGTTGTACAAAAGATATTTAATAAGAGCTCCCCAAAGGTGCAGAAACACAAAACCACAATGGAAGACCATATGGAAGATCACATAGCGTGTTTGAGCTTCAGTCATGCTATTATATCCACTTTCAGACTAATACCTTTGGGAAAGGCATGAACTCCCTTATCCCTACCCGCTACTGTTCTTCTACAAGGGTAGTTTTGGCAATAAGTAAACCATAAAGGTTGATATGCCATTAAATAAAGAGACCAGACCAAACAAAACCCCAATTCAGCATAATCACTTTAATAACAATTTTAATATAGAAGGAAAGAAATCACAAGGATAATTAAAAACATACAGGAGATATGAGTTGACTTATCACTCTGTCTCCAGTGAAAAGTTCCAGAGAATTTTGTGTGCCTTTCAGAGTCACCGAGAATTTTGTGTTTCTTTCAAAGGTGCAGAGAATTTTGTGTTTCTTTCAAAGGTGCAGAGAATTTTGTGTTTCTTTCAAAGGTGCAGAGAATTTTAAGCATATTATTAGAAGTATTATAACACAACTTGGGTAGAAAAGAGAAAAGTTTTCTGCCTTGTCGTAAAAAAAAATATTTTTTTACAAAATGATGAACATTTCAATGGTGTCAATTTCTTAATTTTTAGCCTTTTTATTTTTTCCTCTCATTTGTTCAAGTCCAGAAATAGAGGAATATGTTATAAAACATGCTATGTTCATTATTAATAAATCACATATATAGCACATAATTAAATGCAAATAAATAAAGAGAAATAATCTAGTTACTATTTAATAATTTTCTCTCTTGAGAAATTATTACAATTAGAGTGAGCACAAATGTAGACTCTAAACTATTATCCAAGTTGCAAACTAGATTGGAAATTGCTTGATCTTTAGATTAGAGAATTTTAATGCTCTAACAAAAATCTTGCTATAATGAGTCATTTTTTTCGTATTACAGTAACATACATATAAATATTGAATCATTAGAGTATGAATATGATGTATCATTTAATGATATATATTCCTGTACATCAATTGAATAAGGATAAAACATTGAATGTAAACGTTACTTAATAAGACATCTTAGAAGAATATTATAGAAAGGATAATGTCTTTAGTAAGGAGTTGGTTTTATTTGGTTTGGTTTTATTTATTTGATGACATATCAACTCCTTTTGAATTATCGAATACTGAAATTTGATTAATTTCTAAATGTTACAATCCAAACTATATTCTTCATATTCCATTGCATTTTTTTTAATTGTCCTTTTTATTTGTTTGCACACAGTTATATGGTTTCAAACATTCCTATCTAATACTAATAAGTTATACATAATTATATGGTTTCTCATAACTATTTCTAATTAATAATAATCATTTGTTTGCATACAGTTATATGGTTTCAAGTAACTAATAATAATAATAATAATAATAATCCTTAGTAAAATATTATAGCTTCAAGTAACTATTCTTTATCTCATCATAATCGAGATTATGTATCTGTCTTTCTATAACCAAAACTTCATCACCACTGATGTCACGATTCCCTTAGTTACTTGTGTCATATTCTCAATGATTATTAAATGCCGTCTCTATTAAAGTCTAGCCAGTTCTCAAAACAACCCATGTTATTAATGTGTTTAAAAATCTTTCAATATTTGTTATATCTCACTAAAAAATAAAAGTTTACATAGTATATGGTGTGGATAATTTGTATGCTGGTTTTAACAAATAATTACTTAGTGTTATTGACTTTTAATAATATTCTTTTATTTTCAATGTATTAAAAATAATCATACATATAATCTTATACAGAAATCAATTAAAATCAAATCAAATAGAAATAAACTTATTGCATTCTCATTTAGCTTTGTTAGTCTTTTTCATTTCATGTGATATCTCATTACACACAAGTGATATCTCATTACACACATGTGATATCGTATTACAGTCAAACTGAAATACTCCAGCCTGGAGGGCACATATTTTTGCTTGTACAAATCATTTGCACAGTTACATGGTATCACATATTCCTATCAAATATCAATAATTTTCAATCAGTTCTAGTTGAACCATACATTCCACCCAATCAGGTATTAATATTCCAGGTCAAAGTGGACCAGGGAGTCATAGCAAAGAAGAGGTTACTCAATAGTCTTCAGGTCTCCAAAATCAGAGACTCAACATCAGATGCTGTTTAGTATCATACCCAGGAAATCCCTTTTTTTTGGGAGGGGGTACTCCTCTACAAGGGATAGCATTATATCCAGGACACCCCTTTTTTGAGGGGAAGGGGGTACTCCTCTACAAGGGATAGTGTTATACCCAGGACACCCCTTTTGAGGGGGTGCTCCTCTACAAGGGATAGTGTTATACCCAGGACACCCCTTTGTTGGGGAGGGGGATACTCCTCTACAAGGGATAGCATTATACCCAGGACACCCCTTTTTGTGGAGTTTTTACGTCTCTCCAAAGAGACAGAGTTACATCCAGGACATCCCTTTTTTTGGGGGCAGGGTACTCCTCTACAAGGGATAGCATTATACCCAGGACACCCCTTTTGGGAGGGAGGGGGTACTCCTCTACAAGGGATTGCGTTATACCCAGGACACCCCTTTTTTGTGGGGTTTTTATGCCTCGGCAGAGAGATAGAGTTATATCCTGGACATCCCTTTTTTGGGAGGGTTACTCCTTTGCAGGGGATAGAGTTATACCAGGACACCCCTTTTTGCGAGGGGGGGGGTTTCCTTTGCAGGGGATAGAGTTATACCAGGACATCCCTTTTTGTGGGGAGTTACTCCTTTGCAGAGGATAGATCTATACCCAGAACACCTCAGGAGTTGGTCAAAAAAGATTAAGAATAAAGACAACAAAAAAGAACATGTCTTGAGAATTGGATTTGTAACATTCAAAATTTCTTTAAGAATATAATGTAACTCACAGTGATTGTCTTATTTATATCCAAGTACCAGAATTGTATATTAGCAGTCCAGGATAAGTTAAACCAATATTTCAATCCTGTACAAATCACAGCCTCTAGAATCAGGATAATTAAAAAAACTTTCAAATATAAATTCATTCTCCTGAAAATAGAAATAAAATATCATATTTCAAGATACACAGAGCAAATGAAATTAATTTTTCAATACAGTAGACTCTCTCATTATTATAAAAACACCAGGGATTTAAGAATATGATTATAACAAATCTGCCATTATTATAAATTCATTGATAATTATTTCAACCAATCCATTAATTGAGAAAACTTTTCTAAGGAATTTCATTTCAGATGCCTATGTTATTTCTGACAGTATTATTCTAAGGGTTTACTGATTAGAGTTTTTGAAATAAGATAGATATATCTTCTTCGGCTATTGTGGTTGCAAATAATCACTGACAATAGTTTTACTAGAAAATAAAAACTAATTAGTCATTAAAATGCATGAATTGGTATCTCGTACAGTTAGAAGAAATTCCATTACAATACAAGTTTATAGTATTAAGAATAATTTAATATAAATATATAAATAAATCGCAGATTATTCTTTTTTTGTACTTTAAAATACAAACACTGCAGAAATGAAATTTTCAATCTGTTAGATTTTTTCTAAAAGAATAAACATTATTGCTTGATTCACTTTATTTTCCAATTCGTAATCTAACAAAATGATCAAGGTCATTACAAGTTTCAGGGCAGAAAATGAGTTTATTTGAATAGTAAAGCACTTTAATTATAGAAGCTGTCAACAAAATATTTTATTAAGATCACTAAAAACCAATAAAATTTAGTTATTCATAATAATTTGATTTTTAATGGTAAACATGCAAATTAGCAACCTCCCCCCAAGCGAGCAAAAAGCACTAAGTTGGCCAAGATATAAGAGCCAGGTTGTGATGTCAGAAATGACAACCCACTGATATAAATAAAAGTTATTTTGATAATACAAGTTTATATATCTGTATACAAGTGCACATAAAAACATATAGATGGACAATCAACTTTCTCTCTCTCTCTCTCTCTCTCTCTCTTTATATATATATATATATATATAAGCATTTAACAAAAGCGTTAACGTTTTAGGAATTGGAATGACTGATCTGAGTTCAAATTCTGGACAAAGCTATTTGTGTTTCACTTCATGCTAATGCCCTTGGTAAAACTAGAGAGCCTTCTCTTTTCCCCCAGCAATGGTTAAATAGTGGGGCAGACTGGGCTATTTAACCTTTGTATGAGAGCAGAAAAACTCTCAGTTCAAAACCAGCAGTAATCTGTTTAAAAATTGACCTTGGATTACATCTTTCTTGCAGCATAGTGGTTGTATATACATATATCAAGAGGGAGAAAAAGAGAAAAATACAAACTTATTAAACTTGCAATGGTTAAGAAACAAAAGGGTGTGATACTTACCTTTCAATTCTTGAAAATTTAGTGCTTTTAAATTTAGAATTCAGTGCCATTTTTGTTTCTTGACCAGTATAAACTGCACATCCTGAATATTGAAAAAAATTGAACAATTACAAAGAAAAATTGACTGAGTATAAACAAATTAATATTTGAGAAACTTCAGTTAAAAATTAAGCAATACTATATCTTTTAGAAACTTATATCAAACATTTTTCTTTTAAAAAAGGTCCAAATTAAAAGCATGGTAAGTGTAACCTGAAGCCAATATATGTATTGTTGGTGTATAAGAAAAGTTTTGCTTAGTAGGGCAGAGACTGGCTTGTTTACCAAAACTTTTCTTGTTTCTTGATAATATCTCCATCGGAAAAATAAGGTCTAAAAAAGCTTGGATTCAGGTTACTCTTACAACACTTTTAACCTGGACTTATCAGGTCAGATGACATTTGAAAGTTATTAAAATTATCTATACAAGTCACAAATAAAGTGTGATTTTAAAAAATTGTTAACACCCTTTTAAGCAGTCTCGACATATTCCTTGCCCTATCAACACATTCTTGGAAACTCTCACAATTAAAAAAGAATGTTAATATTCCAATGGTAGTATCTTTATTAAAAAAGCAGAACGAATAAAATCACCCAGGGAAATTTCTTATAATGTGTTGACAGGGATCATGGAATATGTGGAGACTTTTGGTTTGGTTTCTTTGTTTAATGGCATATCAACCTTTGTAGGTTATTTAAAGCCAAAGCCATTCTCCTAGAAGAATAGTAGTGGTACTACTTAACCCATAGATGGGAGGATAAGGGGGTTCATGCCTTTCCCAAGGGTATTTGCCTGAATGTGAACGTAATAGCGCGACTGGAGTACAAACTTGCTTACTATGATCCCACAGTCAATCGCTTTAACCATTATATCATGAGGAAGTGGAGACTTTTAAATCATAAAAGAATTCATATAGAAATGTTAACATTCTTTTAAACAACTTGTACAATTAAAATCACAAGAACAAATTTTAGTACATTATATAATATTGATTATTTTCCTAAAGATATTCCATACAATATTAATTTCTCTCTTAATGTGACATCTGGAGATATATCCAGTTTTGTCCTTTAAAAATATTTTTAAAAATTAGTGAATAAACACAGAAACAACAAAATGTTGTTTTTTCTGGTATCAATAGTTTTGTTGACCTGAGCCATTGAGATGTTTATCTTTCTTACCTTCATTGTAACAGATTCTCATTGGAACAGATTCTCATTGTAACATATTGTCAACATGACAACAAAGAGAAAAACTTTGGAGTGAAAAATCAAATTTAGTTTCAGTAAATACAAAGAGGATTCAAGAGTTTTACAATTTCCTGTAGTTGCAGATGCTTTTGTCAAAGTCATAAAGGTGATGAACCATACTGAATTGTGAGGTGTTGAGCTCACCTGATACTCTCTAAGTGCTACTTGTCATAATTACCTCTTGAGCTTCAAGCACAGGCTTGGAATGTACAGTTTTAGATCGAACTGACCATTGAGATTCTTACAACCAACATGAAATTTCATGAACTATCTGGTTATTTTTATTAACTGCATCTTCACCTTTGACACAACATATAATTTTGGTTGCCTCTGCAGCATTATAGCTCAGTTCAAATTCAAAAAACATATGTGATGCATTCAATAAGTTTCCAGACTTTTTTTGTACAGGCATTTAAAATTGTCGTAGACTCTTGAAAATTCCCTATGTTATTGCTATACATTTTATGAGATGACTGACCATTTTTTATGATTTCAGCTTCAAATGAACAGCTACAGCAGCAATTAGAATACACCCTACTAAAGCCTGATTATCACAGTTGGTGAATTTCAAAAATGCAATCTGGATGTGAGGACACTTTAGAAGAACAATATGCCATAAAATTCTATTTAAAACTTGGAAAAAATGCCAATGTAAGAAATGCTTCAGACTGCTTTTGGAGCATCTTGCATGAATTGGGCATCAGTTTTTGAGTGGCATAAGAGATTCAAGGAAGGCAGGGAGTCTGTGAGGGATGATGAGAGGTGTGGGAGGAGTAAGGAAGTCAATACATCCGAGTTCTTTGGCCAAAGGGTTAGGATTAGGGTTACTATGTTGAGGTTTTAAGGGAGTTCAGCAAGAGATTCTGTTGGAAGAGGCCAGTACTCTTCAAATTGGGTCAGTGACATTTCGACCAGGACAATGCACCAGTCCACAACTCCATCTTTGTCACTGACTATTTGACCAAAATGGGCGTCAACACAGTTCCTCCGCCTTCTTATAGTCCAGATCTTGCTCCCTGTGACTTTTCATTATTCCCTAAGCTCAGAGGATGTCGTTATGAGACAATTAAGGAGATGAAAATCATTGACATGCTCACACAAGAGGACTTCCATGGGACCTTCCAGAAGTTGTTGGAACGGTACAACAAGTGCATTGCAGCCCGGGGAGATTACTTTGAAATGGACTAGAGTTTCATGTGTGTACTATCAATAAAAGTGCCCATACGAAAAAAGTCTGGAAACTTATTTAATGATCCTCGTAAGTTCTCGAATTAGACTACATTTCACATTCAACTGTGCAGCTTTCAAATCTCCAACAGAGAAGAAATGGTTTGGTTTGGTTTTTATGGCATATCAACCCTTGTAGGTTATTTAATATCAAATTCCCTTTATACATATATATTAAATATATATGATTTGGTTGGGTTGGGTTTTATGGCATTTCAACCATTGTAGGTTATTTAATCCCAAATTCTCTTGATACATATATATCAAATATATATGATTTGTAAAGAAATAATTTGTAGGAAACATTTTCAAATAAGCTTGAACTCATTCTTTTGCACACAATTAAGTAGTTTCAAGTATTTCTAACATGAATAATTCTATTTAGTATTAATTCTTTGTTTAAACACAGTTTAATGGTTTCAAGTATTGCTATATAAGACTAACAATTTAATATCAGTCCTTTGTTTGCACACATTTAAATGGCTATACATATATGATTTGTAAATCGAGTAGTTTGAAGGGAATTTCATTTTTAAATGAGTTAGAACTAATATGTTAACAGATTAGTATTGTTATTGTTTCTACACAATTAAATGGTTTCAATTATTATCATCTAACATTTATAATTTATTCTATTCAATATTAATCATTTGTTGGCACACAATGAAGTGGTTCCAAGTATTGCTATGTAATACCAATAATTTAATTGAAGCACACAGTTAAAGAGTTTCAAGTATATCTATGTATCACTAACAATTCAATGTAACATAAGTCATTTGTTTGCACATAGTTTAAATGTCAAATAGCTCTGTTTGAACTATAGATAGGACCTCATCAGGTGCTATCATTCTGGGTCAGAGTGGAGCTGGAAGCAATAGCAATGAAGGGGTACTCCACATTCCTGCTTTGGTTGTGTGATATAAATATCACAAATTAACACGTACCAAAATATTGCAGAACTTTTGATTCACCCTAGTACATATTCAATTGATCATTACTGTTCACATTTCCATTAAAATTCATAATATTGAAAACATAGTTGACGAGAAGTAATTTAGTTTTAGTTTAATGATTTAATCACTGAATAGACAAATAAAAATTAATCTGGCTTAAATCTAGCCACTTTAACTGAGGAGTTTCTGTATTTCTATACAAACAAACAAATTAAAAAAAAGACATAATGATGAGCTGTGGAGAAATAATGTAGACATTAATAAAAAAAAAATCTTATCAAGATGATTTTTTTAAGATTATTCTTCAAAAACTTTCAAAAGTTTAAATTTAAAATACTTTAGTGAGGTTCTACTCCCACCCAAATTTAGTTACTTTTCATTAAGTCACCTATAAGAGTTTGCAGTTATACAAATATTATAACTAAATTTACCCAATTTGCTAAGAAAAATAATATTGGTAGATGAAAATTGTGCTGTTTTTTGTAGCAAAATATTATACTCTACAAAACAATATCAATATATTTCATTTTGGCCAATATCAATTTTCTGTTACAGTACTTTTCAAGATTCAATTTTAGTTTGGCAAATATCGTTATGTCACTTAGCAACATGATAAGGATTTGAAATAAATTAGTTTTTCCTTAAAATATATTTGAAATAAATAAAATACATGAAAATTGATAATAAAAGATAAAAAGTATTTAAAACCCAATTAAAAACACATAAAAGTGTACATATGATACAATAAAATATTTACAGTGAAATTAATTTTATCATTAAATTAATTCTATTCATTATTCTTTACAAATTAAAACTAAAATATTCCTTAATTCTTTCACAAGTGTTGATATTTTTAATGTGTTGTTTACACAAATTGTTTGTTGATGACATTTAAGGCATTTTTAAGGGTAAATCACAAGGTGAATCAGACTGAAATGTGTTTTTAGTGTTCTTTAAGGTTTAGTGATAGTTGTATTCTTTCATAAGTAATTTATGCTAATTTTGCTGTGGTTATTTTCATCTTAAGGCATTCTGAAGACATTACACCAGGTTACATCAGGGCTTTTTAGTAGCAATTAATGATATATGGTGATGTATAATGGGACTTGGAAACAAAAAATACAAACTTTGCAGTACCAAAAATATAGGGAGTGTTTTTAAGTCTTGCTCCTCTGAGTAAAATGTTGGTTGGGCTCAAAGACAAATGATCTTCAGCCAACATATCTTCTTTGATGACTGTCATTTGACCAGTAAAAGAATACAAATCAGGAACCGGTTGTTTGCAGATGAGTGTGGCATTTAGTTTTATTATATCTTCTACAGTTTGGCATTTTCTTGTTTCTGGTAAACACGAACATGTCTGTTAAAAAAATAAAAAGTGAAATATGAGAACAAAAAATAACTTATCTTATAACTTATTTTCCTAAATCTAACAGCTTCTACTTTTATAATAATTACTATGATTTTGTTGTCTTGCATGTCTTGTTCATCTTGGTAAAACTACGAGACATGCAAAACATGACTGGAAAAGCAAGGATGAACTCTTAAGTGATGTTCTACTATGGAGATCTTCACATGGATGTGCCAAAATTGACCGACCCACAAGAACTTACCTACAGCAGTTATATGCAGACACAGGATGTAGTTCAGAAGACCTGCCAGGTGTGATGGATGATAGAGATGGATGGAGAGAGAGAGCTAGGGAAATCCATGCTAGCAGCACGACTTGATGATGATGATAATTATGTTAATCCTTTGAACTCATAAGCCCAATATTTCTGGCTGAGCTCTATTTTACTATACACCATTAGCCCAATATTCCAGCCTTCTGGAGAATGGCATAACTTTAAACAAAAATGTTTATACCTTAGATTAAAGTTTGAATATGCTTTGTGCTTGATCTATTTTGCGGATTTTCTTAGCAAAGTCTTTGTGAGCCAAGGATCAAAACACTGATTCTAATTTGTTTTCTAACAACATTACATTATAATTATGTTAATTCTTGGAAATCATAAGCCCATCATTTTTAGCTGAGCTGTATTTTACTATATACCATTAGCGTAATATTTTAGGTTTGGGGAGATTAGGTCAGATTCTAGGATTGATACGGATTAGGTCAGATATTAAGTCATAAGAGTTTTTTTTTATGGGAATCATTCACAACTCTTTAATAAAATGATGGAATGGCTTTAAAATTTTGCCCTTCAAATTGAAGTTTGAATATGCATTATGCTTAGTTTATTTTTCTAATTTTCTTAGCTCAAGTTCAGAGTCTCAGGGAGGAAAGGCTCAAAGTAAAAATTCTAATTTGTTTATTCAAGTTGATATCAATCATTTTGGTCGATAACAGTTTTCCTTTTTTTTTTTTTTTGTTTAATTTGGAGTCAAGCAAAAACATGGAAATATTTAAGCTGACAGACATTAAGGATTCTCATGACCTTAGATTTATCAGGATGCTATTCTGAGAAATTTCTCTTCTTTATTTCTAAAGATAATCAAAGTGACTTGATAACATCCAGCTTCTCTTCAAATAGTATGCAACAGGCTGTACTGGATTATATAGTATTCAATATTAAGGAATGATTGCCTACTGAGAAGCTATTAATAAAATGTTATTAAAAATATTTTTGGCTCTTTAATATTTTCAACTAAGTCAAAGTGAAATTATTTTCATTCTTATTAAGCCAGGCAGAAGTTCACCTCCTTGCCCCCAAATCTTTTGAGTAAAAAAATATACAAGAAAAACATGAGAACTCTAAATCAAAGACATAACCAATGTAAATGGCTGCAAAAGGAATATGAATAATTTTTCCTGTATGCACATAGTCTGATTTATCTTGAAAAGATATTCAGCAAAGTTCTTTAAAATATTTTTAATTCTTTCCTTAGAATGATATCTCTAATTAATCAAAACCTCTTCAGAATATTCACCTTTTTTTTCAAGTGCTGTTAAATGGAAAACTAAAAAGAATAACCACTTTTTCGTATTGGAACTTGGTAAATCACATGCTAGAAGATATTCTTACACCTTTTTTATGAAGTATCGATATTTCACTCTGTAACACTTTTCTTCCTTTCTCATTACTTGTTGAATAGAATATTATATTTTGGAGGTGCTTGTAGTGTAATGGTTATCATCATAGGAAATGGATACAGCAAACCAAGTTCAAATCCTGGACAAAGCAGTTTGCATTTCACATCATACTAATATCCATGGAAAAAGTATGAATCCAACTATTCTTCCTCCAGCTATGAGTAAATAGTTGGATAGACTGGACTCTTTAACTTTGGTATGGCAACCAGTCTAAGAGAAGGAAAACTCTAAATTCAAACCCGTTAAACTCTGCTTAAAATTTGACCTTGTTTCACATCTTGCTCGTGCAAACATATATATTGTTGATTTATCCTTATTTACTTACTTTTTTTTACTTTTTGGTTCATGTTTCAATTAACATAACCTTAATGATTAATAATTAATAAACAACTTCCTTTAATTAGTGACACCAAAATATGAAAAACTTATCAGTTCTGACTTATATTCATAATGATTGATTAAATTTTCATGAAATCCTCCAGAAATTTTGAAGCAAACAAAAATATGTTTACAACTTTTTTAGAAAGTTTGAACACAATGTTCACCTTTTTCATTATTTCCTGGATCATTTATCACAAATCATTAAATGCAGTTGTAAGTAAATAATAGTTGGTGACCGTAGTCGTGTGTGACCTGAAGGCTCCCTTTTCAATAGCCACTACACCGAGGTGTAGCGGAGGACACTACTCCATTCCCAAGATTGCTCCACTACCCTTGATCCTCACCTTATAGTGCTGAGTGCTAAGCAAGGCGGCATCAAGTACCATTTTTAAAGTCTTTGGTAAGACTTGATCTGGGATTGAACCCCTGTCTCCCTGACCATAGGTAAACACTCTACTCATTAGGCCAATAGCCTGGTATTGGGCCATTGTAAGTAAAATAAATTGATAAAAAAGCCATTTTGAAAATGTTAAGCATAAATAAGATTTATACGATTCTTTTTCTGCAATAGTCCCCTTCTGATTCTTATATGATTGATTGATTTTTATGGCATGTCAACCCATCTGGGGTTATTTTATACCTAGAGGTTAGGGAATTGATATATTGTCCATTTATATTTATTGTGCAGTTTCTTGAGTTTTTTGCCCATGGATATGTGATATCAAGTATTCCTATCCAATACTGAGGGGAGTCCTGATGGCGTAATAGCTAATGTGCTGAACTGCAGCCTTGAAGTAAGTGTGTTTGAACACCAGTTTCACTATTGCATTTACTTTTGGACTAATACCCTTGTGGGGAAGGGCATGACCGTCCTTATCTCCACTAGCTATTGGTTAAATAGTATCACTGCTGTTTTTCATCAAAGATGGCTTTAGCACTAAATTACCCATGAAGGTTGATATGCCATTAAACAAAAAAAACTAAACCTATCCAATGCAAAAAAATCTTTTAAATGATCTATTTGACCCACGGGTGAGACCCTAAAAGGTACTACCTATCCAGCTCAGAGTGGACCGAGAAGTAATGGCAACAAAGGGGTTCTCCACGCACTCCAAATTTCCAGAAGTGGAGCCTCGCCATCAGATTCAGTTTAGTATAATACCCAGGACACCCCTTTTTTGGAGGGAGGGGAGGTCTTACATCTCTGCCAGGAATACAGTCAGGACATTAATTCTTAATGTGATTGTACTGAAAAAGGAAGGACAGTATTATTTGCTTTTTTAAGCTGAATACTTACCTTCAAATTTGTCTCTCCATCTAAATTGGCAGTGGTAATATAACAATTTCCTTCTGGATCATGTGAAGAAAACATTACCATATCACAAGGAAAACTAGAATTAGCTTCAACACGGATAATGTCACCAACCTTGAAATAGAGAAAAAATTTCTTTTTAAATAGATATAAAGCATTTTTTAATAAAATTAGTATAGTTTCCATCATTATTGAAGTAAGATTTGCATTTCTGTTTGTTTATAGGTAATTTAAAATGGTGGCATCAGTCATGGTGAGTTAAGAACACAGGAGCATCAGTTGACTGAAATCCTTTAAAACCACTTGAATCAACAGAAAAGAAAATTAAAACAATAAATAGGTGAGAAAGAAAGAAAGAAAGAAAGAGCTGAGGAAAAAAAAACAAAAAACAGGTAAAAAAAGATAGAAATTAACAGGTGAGTGCACATTTGTAAGTATAATAAATCCTTTAGTCATGGGTATCAGCTGTTGGGAGAGTAAACAGGTTATTTACAGACCCTCTGGATCAACAAGTCATTTGCACACCCTCTGGATCAACAAGTCATTTTCACACCCACTGGATCATCAGGTCATTTGCACACCCTCTTGATGAACAGGTCATTTACACACCCTCTGGATGAACAGGTCATTTGCACACCTTCTGGATCAACAGGTCATTTACACACCTTCTGGATCAACAGGTCATTTACACACCCTCTGAATCAACAGGTCATTTGCACACCCTCTAGATGAACAGGTCATTTACACAGCCTCTGAATCAACAAGTCATTTGCACACTCTCTGAATCAACAAGTCATTTGTACAAATAACTTTGGACTTTTAACACTTAAAATCAGTCATCTTTATAATGCTAAAGTTATGAAGCTCAGAGAAGACAACAGAATTCCAACAAAGAAGATTAAAAAGCCAGAGATATTTACACTCACCTTGATATCCATTGATTTAATTCCGACTAATTGATCATTTCTTATAATGTCCACTTGTTGATTATTAACCTCATCATCAGCTTTGTGCCGCAACCAATCTTCATATCCCTATTTCAAAACATATGTTGTTCAGAATATTTTCATTAATTTCATGAAATACATATATACACACTTATAAGGTTCCTATGGAGGTGCCCGTGGTGTAATGGTTATTGTCGTAGGAAATGGACACGACGATACGAGTTCAAATCCTAGACGAGAGTGATTGCATTTCACATAGCACTAATACCCTTGGGAAAGGTATGAATCCAATTATTCTCCCTCCAGCTATGGGTAAATAGTAGGGCAGATTAGGTTCTTCAGCCTTGGTGAGGCAACTAGTCTAGGAGAAGGAAAACTCTGAATTCAAACCTGTTAAACTCCGCTTAAAAAATCCTGTCATATCCTGTCTGAGCGGAGGGGTTGGTAAATATGATAAGGTTCCTATGGAAAATAATGAGATGATGTTTTTTTAATTTTTCAGTTTGGCCATCTTGGTTGAAAATGAACTCATCTATTCTGATCTTAAATATTTGTGAAGACATTCAGTTTATGCTTACCTCTTAGAATTGACATTCAACTAAGAAATCTCAGATTATTAAAAGTCTATTTGGTTAAGTGTGTCACAAAAATCATACTTGAGAATATTAAACGGCAATATCTACTCAATGAGTTTTGGGCTTTGAATATTCCTGAGGTACCATACATCAAGTACTTCCCAGATTTAAGTCCTGGTGAATATTTCCTGTTCCCAAGAATTAAAAACCAGTGCTCACCATTTTGGAACTGTTAAGAATAAGCATCAGGTGATGATAAATCAACTGAAGTCAGTGTCAGTTGAAGACTTCCAATACTGTTTCAAAAAGTGGGAACAATGTTTTTGTTATTGCATGCATGTCATCCCAAAGTAATTATTTTGAAGAAGATAAAACTGATAGTAACTTTTGTACTATAAACCCACCACAGAAAAAAATAATATATAGAATTTTTAAACACTAATTTTTCTTTTTCTTATTATTTGCTGTTATTCAGTAAGTAAATGTTCATCCATTTAAGCACTGAACAGGCATCTAGCGACATAATTTTGGGGATTTCACAGGAACCGGTACTTTTGGTGTGGTTTGACTATAGATTTATTTATTATTTGTTATTCATTTATTAATACTCTAAAATAGAAAATATTACATTCATTTTTATAATTATACACAAAATTATGTAATAAGATTGTAAATGAAGTCATTATACAATACAAATGTCCTTTATTATAACTTAAATGTTTTCATTGAACATATATTTTTTTCTTTGTTATTTATACCACCTTCTCAAAAATAAATTGACAGCATTAATGCTGAGTTATCATCATCATCATCATCATCATCATCATCATCAAAATGTGCTGACAACATGAATTCCCTTGACGCTCTCTCTCTCTCACACCATCAGTCTCTATTGGCCATCACTTTTGGCAAGTTTTCTAGACTGCACACAGAATCTGAACAAAAGCTGATGAATGTAAGTTTTTACGGGTCAGCCAATACTGGTGTGTCCATGTGTAGTAGTCCATAGGAGAATGTCACTTATGAGTTCATCCTTACTTGACCAGCAGTACCTAGTATATCAAGCCTGTTTTACTTTGATGGTATGATGGGTTATATAACATATGCCATGGATTTTCAGTTCATTCCTGGTGACCTCGTGTGTTTGGCAAGCTGTCACACAAGTGTGTAACCGTGATGAGAACCACATGGTGAGATTGAGACAATGCAGATAATCGCAGTCAAGCAAGGGACACGTGTCTCTGATGAGCTTGCAAGGGGGTGCAAGCGTTGGTACCCCCAGGTTACTGGAAGAAGATATGGGAAGAAGTCCTCTCTCTGAGTTTATGTCTCTCCAACCATCTCTCACACACCACAGAAATATCAACCCTTTCGAGAATAAAGTGTGAGAGATATATATTTTTATAAAGAAGTGTGTTCAATCGTTCATTGAAGTTTGTAAATTATGTTTGATTATGTTTCTGCTTATATTTATATTACAGCTATACAACACTGCTTCCAGGATCTGTTTAAAAAAGTATTCAGCATGTTTGTGTAGTTCCCATCTACCTTGTTCTCCAAAAATTTTAGAGTTCAAGTAATTTAACCGTACAGTAGTACTGTCACAAGAATGCTGTGAGTAATATTGAACAAGTCCTGGAGGCAGCATCCCACAAAGAAGCAGCTGTACGGCCACTTACCACCCATCACAAAAACTATCTGGAGAAGTAGGGACGACCTCATAAGTGATGTACTCCTGTGGACCCCTTCACATGGACGAGCAAAGGCAGGACGACCAGCTCGAACCTACATACAGCAGCTCTGTGCCGATATGGGATGTAGCCCTGAAGACCTGCCAGAAGTAATGGACGATAGGGAGGGGTGGCGAGAGAGGGTCAGGGATATCCGTGCTGATGGTGCAACATGATGATGATAATGATGATGATGATGAGTACTGACATGGCTGCAGAATTTCCATTTTATTTTATCAAACAGATCAGATTTACATAGAGTCAATAACTTGTTAATAGCATACAATGCTTTATCTATGTGTATGTTGATATTGCTTTCAGTAGATGAGATATTGCTACTAAAGTATATGAACTGATCAACTAATTTCAAAGACTTGCCTTTTAATAAGGAGACTATTTTGATTAAAACTCATGAGCTTTGTTTGATCTGATTTCATGTAGAGACCAAAGCCTCTTGCTGCTGGCACCAGGTTATGAAGCAGAGATTCAGCTTGAGCAGGTGTATTTGCAAGAAGTGCTTGATGATAAATTGCATTAGTTTCTGTCTGATATTATCTGCTTTTTGTTTATGTATTTTTAGTATTTTTTTGAGAACTTTTATCTACTTCTTAACAACACTCAGTGGTAATGGTTTGATTTTATCTGCTTGCATTTTATAACCAAATAAATTCAACTAGGTAAATAAAAAGTAATTAGTATTTCTTTCATATGAGAATTTTTTTTTATTCCAATAAAAATAATTTTTTTATGATTTTTACATTTCTTTTCAACCAACACATAATTTTATAATAAAGTAAATTTCTCTAAGACAAGATGAGCCTCGTCCACTGGGGCTGTAGAATACACCAACTGTATCTCTACAGATGGGGTACCTTCTCCAATGAATGTCCTAGATATGACACCAAAACATCTGATGAACAGGTTTCAGTCCTGGAGCTTTAGCAAATGTGGAGTACCTCTTCATTGCCATTACTCCCAGGTTCACTCTGACCGGGAGTGGTAGTACTTGTTAGGGTCCCATCTATGAATCAAATAATTCTGTTTAATCCTTTACTATACTGGAAACTATTTAACTATTAATGTTAGATGGCAATACTTGAAACCCTTTAACTGTTTGTAAACAAATGAGTCCTGACTAGTATAAAAATGATTACCTACTTTTTATTGACAAATTATATATTTAAGTTGTTTAAACAGGATTTGGAATTAAATGACCAACAACAGTTGATATGCCGTAAAACACAACCAATCAACCAACCTAAAACAAGATGAAATACAAAAAAATTTGTCATTATAAAACTTAAAATTCCATAAAAAAATGAGAAATTATCACGTGGAAGATTTTAGTGAAGAAAATGATAAAAAAAAACAAAACAGGCAAAAACAATAACAACAATAATGCAATAGTGTATTGCATAACTAGCAGAGTAAGCCAGGCTTCAAGGGGTATCATCTCAGATGGAAGTAAACTGATGTCTTCTCTTTATAGCGGCAATGTAGTCACATAGCCTGCTGCTTATGCACTTCTTATTGCATTGTGTCTATTTTGATGCACTGTGATGTCAGACCCTGTGTTATTGCACTCTACAAATGCATACCACAGTGCACAGGCACAGGAGACAGTAACGTCACAAGGACAAAGGAAAAGAATAGGATTGAACTTGTTCACAGACAGAGTGGATGTGACTTACAGGGATATTTCTCTAACTCTACCCTACACCAATCCATCCAGCATGAATTCTAACTTGTCACTGCTGCTATATCTGGTCACTGCTAACAAAGTGCTATTATCTTCCAGGTCCAACTAGTCTCTCTGGTCACTGACCACCAACTGACTCCAACAAAATCATTCTAAACAGCTGACTACATAAAGTCCAAATTCCTCCCCTGCTTTGGACATGGACATCCAAAGTAACTTGATTCCGAACTACCATCTCACAATACAACAAATGTCAGTTTATAGTAGACAAAAAAAGATTTTCATCTTAAAAAAATTTTCAACAAATTCGGTTTTTATTGCTTTTTTAAATTTTAACTGAACCATCAACTTATTACCACACACACACATCCACGCCCACAACACAAATAAACCATGTATGCTTAAACACACCCCTGTGCAGATATGTCTAACTTTACACAGATATATACACACACTTCTGCATAGATATGCCTACCTCTACATGGAGACATATATACCCAAGCCCATATATGAACATATATACCTAAGCCCATATATGGACATATATATCTACAGTTATGGTCAACTCATAACTATATACATACACATACATCTAACCTGATATACTAATACACTTAATGTCCATAGTGTCATACAACTCATCAATTTGAAAGAGAACTAAATTTGTACCTTTTCCCTTAAGTACCCAGATGTATCACCATGGCAACAAATTGAGATTCTTCTAGTGGTCAGTGTAAAAAACATCCTCCAGGCAAAGGCAAGTAGTCCTACACCCTTTTGTCGCATCTTATGTTCAATAAAGCTCTTCAAGTTTACTAAGACAGTGTTTGTCTAAATTTCTGAAATGATAATTTTTTCGAGTTTACCATGAAACACCTGAAGAAGGTCAGAGGACGTATTGGTCGAAACATTGTGGGCATAACAATGAAAATGAAAGACAACAGTCTGAATATTCTAAGGGATGAAATAGTAATGTTTAAAATTACAATCTACATACCAATGTTTATTTAAATACCAGTACATAAACATGTCTTCTATATCATCAATTTGCCCAGTTGGCTGGGGCTGTAGAATACACTGACTGAACTTCTGCGGAGGGGTAAGACCCCACCCCAACAAGTGTCCTGGATATGACACTAAACAGTCTGATGGTGACGTCCCAGTAATGCTGGGCCTTAGGGAATATGGAGCACCGCTTCATTGCCATTATTCCCAGGTCCACTCTGGCCCAGCGTGGTAGCACCTGATAGAGCCCTATCTATGGGTTAAATAGAACTAACAGCATACTTATGCTAAACTGAACTGTTTGATTAAACTGAATAGGTTGAAATAGAAATGTTTTTCACATTTAAACTGTGCGCTTATGCTAAACTGAATTATTTGAAATAGAACTGTTCTTTGACATTGAAACTATATTTACACTAAACTGAATTGTTTAACATAGAACTGTTTTGACATGTAACTGTGTGTAAACAAAATCAGTACTTATACTAAACTGAATTAGCTGAATTAGAACTGCTAGACTAAACTGAATAGCAAGAAATAGAAATGTTTTCGCAATTAAACTGCGTGCTTATGCTTAACTGAATTATTTGAAATTGAACTGTTTTTGACATTGAAACTGAACTAACACTAAACTGAATTGTTATATATAACTGCTTGAATAGTTTGAAATAGAAATGTTTTTGACAATAAAGTATGTAGTCATACTAAACTGAATTGTTTTTGATAGAACTGATTATTTACATAAAATGGATTTGGCATTAAATAACCTACAAAGGGTGATATAAAACCCAACAAACCAAACCATATCATCAATACATCCAAATGCTGCAATTTATTTTACTGGTAGAATATCAAAAATTCTATTATTACCTTTGATTGTAGAAAGAGAAACATTTCTAAGGAAATAAATGGATATACTAGCAATAATCATTGTCTAATTTCTTCAACTGTCCATTTTTATTTATTGGAATTATTTACAGAATTATCAGTTTATAGATTATATACATTCTTTATTAGACAATTTTCCTTGTCTATGTTGTTCTTTGTTCAAAATAATTTAGCCGTGTACACACTGGCTTCTTGTAATTTATTAAAAAATTACCAGTGTCAGCTTCCAATAATTGACTAATCATTTGACTATTCTGAATTTGTATTGACTTTATGATCAAAAAATGTTGTAATTGTTTACAAAATAAAGAAAAAACATAAAAAATTGTATCACAAAATAGTCAAGTTGAGAACAGAAGAAATTAATATTGGGAAAAACATGAACATGTTGGTATATTAAAAGTATTTTATTACTGTTGCAAACAATTGTTCTTTTTGCAGCTATATAATATTATACAAAATAAACATATAATAGTCCACTTAACTGAAGTCCTTTTGTTGTATATATAAAAGTTTAATGTACTTCATATGGCTCCAGTTTACAACTGGAATTTTAATGTCTGCTCATTACCAAGTTTGTTAATAGAAAGAAGCTTATTATACCTGTCTTAGATATCTGGTGCTAACATCTTGGAAGCCAATGACTGGTTCATTTGAAAAGATGTGTCGACCAATTATCTGGTGTCATACATGCCCTTTAGAGAGTGGAGTTGACCATGGGAGACAACCCACTTACCTTAGTTATATTTTTTATACTCTCCTCATGAGAGAAAAAAAATGCAATGATGAAATTATTGTATGTTATCATCTTAAAGGGAATTGGACCCTTTTTTATTTTGATTATTGTTTTTCTTTTAAGAAACATTTATGAGCAGAGTACTCTGATGTTTCAGGCATTATTCTGGCCATTTTATTGTTTTTAATAATAAAGATATTCAGGTTCTGATGTGGATTTCTTTTTTCTTTTAAACCTGGTACTGGTCACTTTATTTGTTGATTCCACAGAGTTAGCTTTCCTACAATTCCTTGAAGGGACAGACTTATCTTAAGACTTTTCATCTAACATTTTATTGAAATGCCTTTTCATCCAATGACTTTTTATATAAATGGGTTTTTATGAGAAAAAAACTTTTATTGAATGACCTTAATATCAGTTATTTTTTTAAAGAGTTTACTTTAAAAATGAACCCCTTTCCCTTAAAAAAATTCTTTCTTTAATTTAGCTAAAATAAAAAATATTGACTGAGGAGAAAAAAAAATCTAACAAAATCTGTAATATTATTTTTGGTCATTAAGTAAACTTTAGCTACATTGAACTTTTAAAAAAAAGACCTGATTTATGGGTTGATGAGTAGAGGTAGAAGGAAGCAGAGTTGGATATGCAAAATAATAGGGGTGTGCACGCTCGAGTACTACTTGAAAAATTGCCCAAATCTTCTAGAAAAATTAATTTTGCTTTAATAAATCATTGTGCAACTTGTAAAAACCAAAGAAGAATGAAGAAAATTCTGATATCAAACTTATTTGTTTCCAATATTTAGAAGCAAAGATTTTTATTGTTTGATTTTTGGTTGATCGACTTTGACAGCGAGTCAATCAATCTGGGGTTATTTCATGCATAAAAGTTAGGGAATCACATTCATTGTATGTTCATATTTACATTTTTTGTGGAGTTGTTTCTTTAGAGTTTTTGGCAAAGTTATGAAGTATTCCAATCCAATACAAATAATTTGCACACAGTTATATGGTTTCAAGTATTTCTATCTAATACAAATAATTATGTGGTATTGTAAATTGTAAATTCATCAGTGAATGTCTGCTCAAATATCATTGGCTGTTTTCATGATGTTCTGTTAGCCCCCACCCTTACTATTATTCAAGTGAGACTCACCAAGGGATCTCTCTCTTGTTTTTCTTTTTTTTTTCAGTATGAGTGGAAGAGGAAACCTGGCTTGCTCTTTTTGCTTTGCAAGCTCCTGTTTATTTACCTTCAACTTTTGGCAGTTTTTTCTTTAACAATGTGGCTTGAACAAATAGTCCTATTTAGTCACTTGGGCTAAGCCACTTTTCCTTGCAGGATTTTTATTGTTACATGTTGAAACAATAAGCCTACAACAGGCTATTTGTGATTTTGATATGCTGTCTCTTTCAAAAGAAAGTTGAATTTAAGGTCTGGAGGCAGTATTATTGGAAGTTTTGCCAACAAAGGAAGATGTTGACCAGGTCAGAAGATGTGGTAAAAATATCTGAAGACTCAGCTGAAGAAAATTCATGTTGAAACAGAAAGATACGTATCTAAGAGAAGAAAGTGGTGGTCTACTCGAAGTTCACTTAAAGAAATAGTAAACTTCGTTTTCAACTAGTCTACTGAGGAAACTAGAAGAACGCGGTTGTCCAGGTTGATTCTAATGAAGGAGATGCCAAGAAGAAGAATAAACACTAAAAATTGGCTTCTAAATGAACTTTGACATAAAATACCAAAGAAAGGTATTTTATCATTCACAAAAGTTAAACTGACTGTAGGTGGTTGATGGCATGGCTTCAAGTAAATCAGTCATTATATTTCTTAATACCCTTCTTTTTTTTGGTTATAGTATTGTCATTACTTGAATTTATGTTATTTTTGTTACCTTAAATCCAATGTTTTCGACAAGCATTGGTAAAAATACGCAAAGCCAGATTTTGAAAGTTTATTTCTCTTGAAATAAATTACGTAGTGGGAACTGGTTGTTTTTGTTTTAAAGAAATATAGATACTCTCCTCTTTCAGATACAAAGTAAGCTTTCTCATTCCCCTTTTTTATCTACTTTATTTTTAATACATTTCTTTATCCCTTCACCTAGTCTGACAGTTACTGCTAGATTTCTTCAGCTTGGCAGAAATAAAACCTGGCATATTTATTGAATTGAGCCCATTTCTCATAGTGGTTTCAAGTAATTATTCTTATTTGATAATAATTATGTTTGCATACATTTATATGACCTCAAGTAACTAATTATAATCTTTAGTAAACAATTATAATTTCAAGTAACTCTTCTTAATACAAATAATTTAAAGTTATATGGTATCAAGTATTCCTATCTAATACTAAGAATTTTTAAACACAAATTTTTTTACACGAAGATGAGAATCTACAGATACTATCACTCTGGATCAGACTGGCTTTGGGGTAATGACAATGGGGCACGGGTGACTCAACACTCTCAAGAGCTCCAGAACTGGAGCCTCACCATCAGGTGTAGTTTAGTATCATACCAGGACACGCCTTATGGAGGGTGGGGGGCTTACTTTTCTGCAGCATATTCTAAACCTTGTCAATAGTCATTCTAGTGATTTTGAATGGCTTCCGATGTCAACTTCACACGGCCCATATCACAAGTGAAAGGTTTATGAGTCATCATTTTCCAAATTATGTCAATAGGTATTGTCGTTTGAAAGTCACACACACACACACACACACACACAAGGCTGTATTACAGTGTTGACAAATATTTAAAAAAAAATCAGACACTTATCCAGAATATCTCACTGAGAGAATATATGCAGTTATGTACCCCAAAGCATTATAGAGAAAAATAATACTTAACATACATCATCCAAATAAGAATAAGTTTCAGTCATTTGTTGTTTTTGTCTTATTTTGTTTTTTTACTGAACATTCACATTTTTTTAAGAATATATATCAACAATTGAACATAAGTCGTCATCTTCTTAGTAGGTGAGGGAGGGAAAAATTAAGAACATATGAATTTACCCTGCTCCTTTGCAGAAGCAGGACGCGACAAAATGTCAATTTTAAGTAGAATTTAACAGGTGTGAATTCAGAAATTTCTTTTGAGACACACATACCACAGTCAAAGAGACCAGTCTGCCCAACTATTTATCCACAACTGATGAGAAAAAATTTGGATGTATATCTTCCCCAATGATATTTGTGCAATTTTAACAGCAAATAGCCTCATCCAGGAGTTAGACTCACGGATCACCGAGTCCATATTTCCTACAACGATAACCTTTACACCACAACTGTGTCCTAAGAGACATAGCAAGTAGGTGAGTTGTAGTTAGTTGAAGACATAGTTTTTAAATGGGAATGTTCAGTAAAAAAATAAATAAATAAATAAAATAAGCAACTAACAGAAACTTATTATCTGGTAATGAGTATATATATGTATATACATTACCGCAGATATCTCCTCTGCTGGATATCCCGGACAGATACAAAAAAAAACTATATAGAAACATAATACTTACATTCACTATCCAGATAAGAGTAGGTTTTAGTTATTTGCTTCATTTTATTTTTCATATACCCTTACCTATTAAATAGTGCCACACACAAACACACACACAAACAAGCATACACTCACAATGCCTGAAAAAATCCATAAATGTTTTCGATAAAATAACTGATGCATTATAAAATTCATTCATCAATAAATAAATACTCAAAATTTCATTGAAATCAGATAATAAACTGGTTTTTGGTGATTTTTTTCAATTAGGGTTCGTGGCAAGTTACAATACAAAAGTTCCTTGGCGGCTATGTTGTTAATAGCAACCATATTCTACTAAATTAATTTCATAACCTCTTATCATAGTCAACCGGCTACTCATAAACCAAACCAAACAAAATAAACAAACCCCACTTCCAAGAAGGAATGAGTCAACAGATGTCGTCAACCAATAGTATTTAGGAACGAGTCGTTAAGGAACCAAATGGCTTCGCACTGGACATCTTTTTAAAACATTAAATTCTGCCTGTCTCTCTAAGGACAGTCCTAAACTAATGGACAAAATAGGCAGAAATTAAAAAAAACATGGTAGAAGTAGAATGAAGTTTCTCACTTTTATTTAATAATGATAAGTAAACTCATTCTACTTAGACCACATAGAGTAACAGCGCACAGTTGATATAAAAGCAGCAGTATCAAACTGGGTCGAATCAGTTTGCCTGGACTTTGGTCCACAGCGAGCTCGAAAAAGGAACCAATGGCAGACTTGAGGATGTAAGGCTTCCAGTTTCGACTGGGCTACCTTCAGGTGGGTGAGCTATGTTATTGACTCCTTTGGCCCCCATGTATAGCACTAGACCTTGTTGCCTAGTTTAAGCTATAACCCGGCATCTGTGTCCAGATTTGGGTCCAAGAAACAGCTTGGTTCATTAGAGTCACATTGCACTTGGTGGATCAATGACCAGCACAGACTAGCAGGGTTCAAGTCTCAGCTCGTTCCCAAACTACTTATCCCCTTAATCCCCACTTTAATTAGTGACCTTGTTTCAAGCCCTGTCTGATAGGAGGCAGAGGTAAATATCATCAGTTTGGCTAGACGTCAGCCAAGGGTGTGGGAGAAATCCGATTATCCCCTGGTCACTCTACGATCGAAGCTTAATCAGCAGCAGTTACCCATGAAACACAGCTCAAGGCTTCCCCTAAAGCCGACTCTGATTCCAGCCAGCAGATGACGCAGGAATACGACCAGCCGCAGACAACGCAGGAACATTGCCAGCCTCTCAGCTTAAAAGGTCTTTTCAGGGCAACTTAGAAAGTCTATCCAAAACCTCCTGAGACGGCACAATATAGCAGACACGACTACCAGCCTCTCAATCTAACAGCCCTTTTCAGGACTAATTCGGAAAGTTTAACCTAATACCCTCGGAGACGGCACAAGCAGCTACCTTCTTGCACCGATGACCACTTCCTTGTAGCAGCAACTACCGGTCCTACACCGGCGACCACTTCCCTGCAGAAGCAGCTACCAGCCCTGCTCCAGGGACCACCTTCCTGCATCAGCAGATACTAGTCCTGCACCAGCGGCCACCTATCCAACGACTGCCAGTCTTGTACCAGCTATCCAGGTCTGCACCAGGAACTAGATCCTGCTCCAACGATCACCATCCGGTCGCGGAGACTGTTCGCCGTATGCTATTCCGATTTACGATTTGCCATAATAAAGTTTGGCCTTTCGAAGCAACTCCCTTGTTTTGTCATTCCTGCTTAGTTCGTTGTCAATCACTTAAATTTCAAAAGTTTGCGGACACCGGTATATTTATCGGCCTCCTTAACACTCTCAAATGAAATACAGAATTGAACTGAAATGTGTCCACTTGAAAAAATAAAATACTAGATAATTTACATTAAAATTTTCTGTTAAAATAGACTTTTTATTTATCATATTTACCCAACCCCTCCGCTCGGGCAGGATATGACACAAGGTCAATTTTTTAAGCGGAGTTTAACAGGTTTGAATTCAGAGTTTTCCTTCACCTAGACTAGTTGCCTCACCAAGGCTGAAGAACCTAGTCTGTCCTACTATTTACCCATAGTTGGAGGGAGAATAATTGGATTCATACCTTTCCCAAGGGTATTAGTGCTATGTGAAATGCAATCAGTCCAGGATTTGAACTCGTGTCGCTGTGTCCAATTCCTGCGACGATAACCATTACACCACGGGCACCTCCAAATAGACATAGACTTTTTATTTATAGCAATAGCCTAGTGGGTAGAGTATTCACCAATGGTCTGGGAGACCTGGGTTCAATCCCAGGTCTCTTCACACCAAAGACTTTAAAAATAGTACATGATACCTCCTTGCTTAACACTCAGCAATATAAGGTATGCATCAAGGGTAAAGTGGAGCAATCCAGGGAAAGGAGTAACGCCCTCTCCAACACCTCAGTGTAGTAGCTATCGAAAAGGGAGCATTCTGATCGCCTTCACCAACTTTACTTACTTATTTATAGCAATACTATTTTTTTTTAAAGACGTTTCCATTAATAAAAAACATTAACTCCGTTTTCGTCTGACTAAAGAATACAAATATGGCACACTTTAAAACATTAAATATTCATTACATCAAACTTCAGCCCAATAAAAAAAAAATACTTGTAATAAAGCCAGACTTTTCAAAATATAATTTAATCTATTGCCAATGTGAAGCGATTAGTTTTCTTGAAAATTAATCAAACTATTTTTTCGATACTCATCTAAAATGAATGTCATCTACACTCGTTTTTTTTTTTTTTTTTAACTACATACCGATCGTTCATGTGTATCACATTTTTACTCAGTTGTTTTTTTTTTTAATTGAACTAAACGCTTTTAGAAAATCGAAAAGTGAAAGACGGTTCAAATATGCTGGTATGGAGAAAAAGAAAAGGTGAATGAGGAAGAAGGAAGGGTAAGATAAGAGAAACTAAGGAGCGGGGTGGGGACGGAAAAAGAAAAGGTAGGGGGATAAAAGGATAAAGAAAGAGTGACTGGTTGATTTTAACGGCATGTCAATTAGTCAAGGGTTATTTTATGACTAAAAGTTTGGCAATTGTGCTCATTTCATATTTACATATTTTGTGTAGTTGTTTTTTGCACACAGTTATTTTAATTTTTAATCTAATACAAATAATTTGCACACAATTGGATAGTTTAAAGTATTCTAATACAAATGATTATATAGTTTCAATTAACTAATAATAATAATTCTTAGTAAACAATTATAACTTCAAGTACTTATTAATACTGTAATATAATGGCCGAGGGATTTCGGTTTATGCCTTTGGGTTTAGTTAGGCTGAGAACCTTTCGGCTCAGTGCATGGGTTACTTAGGTGCAACATTAACACAGGTGTTCATGCGCGCGGGGTCGGAGCGGACGTGTCACTCAAAGATGTCACAATAGCCCAGATGGGAAACGGGGCTACACAGTGCGAATGACGTCACGCACCTGAAGCGCGCGGAGGATTTTGAAAAAGTCAGTTAGTTGAGTGAGACCTGCCTCGGGAGAAGACGGTTGGCTTTCGCTAGCTCGCAAGGCCTTGTGGCGGGTGCTGCACGAGATGGGGGGGGGTAGATGAAAAACCCAGAATAGAAAGATTGTGCCTCTCTCTCCCTATGTCGAAGAACTTTAAAAACTCAAAGGTAATAAAAAGTTTCGTACTTGAACTGAGAAGTCGTTACGTGTTTTTCGAATTTCGAGATTCCTATGTTCTATCTTTATGGACATTCGATGTACGTTTTACACATAGCCATATCATGGCTATGGTACAATACAAATAATTTACAGTTCTATGGCATCAAGTATTCCGATCGAATACGAATGATTTTTAAACACATCTATTTGAACCCCATAGATTGTAATGTTTTGTAGTTGAAGTAATTGATACTTGCTAGGTATTGATTACTACAGCGGTGAATCAACAGGATGGATGATGATAAAAGTCAGAGGGAAGACAAACGGCCCGCTGTTATGTCTGGTATCCTTTTTATAAACTAAATCTCCGGATGTAGTAGGGGCCGTAACCTCTGTGGCACTAGAGGTTATTTCCCTTTTTATTAGTTAGGATATTACATAGATGACACCGAAACAGGTACTACCACTCCGAGTCAGAGTGGATCTAGGAGTCATGGCAATGAAATGGTGACTCCACATTTCCCAGATTTCCGGAAATTAAGCCTCACCATCTATTTCAGTTTAGTGTCATACCCAGAACATCTCTTTTGAAGTCAAGAGATCTTAATCCTCTACAGGGGATACAATTAGTACATTATAAGCCTCACCAATAGGGCCATCAACGAAGAGGGGATTTAAATTGTCAATATTATAGGACTTACACTCCTATAATTTAAAATGGGCGGTATGCCACTTGTCCCCGAAACAAAGATGGCGGACGCACATAAACAATTAGTCTCGGGAAACCATTGGCCAGGAGAACCACGTGATCAGTGTTTAAAACTACGTCCCCATTTGAATTTCGTCCCGCGTTTTTTGGAGCCGACTCCAAGACACGTATTTTCTATAAATACTTCGTCTTCAAACACTCTTCCTCTTTTTCACATTTTCATCTGCAGGTGTTGTATATTGACCTACGACCCGGTTGAGCTGTCAAAATAGGAAATGCACCTATGTAAATAACAGGTGCATCCGCTCAAGGAATATCAGAATATAACCTTGATCGTGGATGGGTTGAATGAGTGCAATTGCGACGGCCACAAGGTGGGCGTGAACTATTATATAACTCAGTGAAGACAGGAAGTCAGTTAGTTTGGAGACCAGACCCATTGGTGTCAAGATGCGGTAGAGGAAGCCAGCACCCAGCAGAGTCGGCCCCCAGGCTCCCGGTTGAGCAGCACAGGAGAACAGGAAAGAAACGCGGTTATGGCCAATAGAGAGGGGGTCAATATGTTGCAGTTCTGTTCGGACTCCAACTCCCTCTCACATACAAACCTTTCAAATAAAGTGAGAGGTATATTTTTCTAAGAACTGTGTCGCTCGTCGTCTTCATTGTGTCGATGTGTTCTAGATGTAGATGTAGATGTATTATGTGTTTCTATAGTTAGTCATGGTCATGGTTATACAACACAGGGCTAACACACTCTCTCCAGTGTGACTTCCAGAGAGAATACTATCACTCTCTCATATTCACCAACAGCCGTCAAACGCCACAAAATGTATAGGTCAGTATACCTTGTCTGTGAGACTTTTTCCAGCCTCGAATACAGCAATTGTGTCGAATCACAGAAAGAAACGAACATTTAGAAATACGTACATGCATAGGACACTTTCGTCATTTAGTCCTTTTTTGTAGTTTTAGTTGTATTTGTTACACACACAGAGAATATTTTCATGAACAGTAATAGAACCATAGTAATGTTTTAAATGTTTTCATTGTATGTATTGTAAAGATATAGATTTGTTTTGTTTATGTCGCTTGTTTTGAATGTTCCTTTTGTCCGCGCCGTTTCATATCGTTTACACATTTTACACATCTTTACTATCATTACTTCATTTATTACATTTGTCTCCAAACACAATATACCACTAAACATATACCAAAAACACAACAAATTTTGGGGGACCAAACATATATACCAAAATTACAGTCACCCCTACAATGTGCATTAAACTGGAAGAATTAAAAGTTATAATTTCTAAGAATCATTTTTTCTTTTTTTGTATAAAACTACAAGATTATGATTATTTTTGTTAGGTATTGTTTGTGCAATTATACAAGTATTTCTCTGTGATCAGCTCGATGGAATTATTTATTTAAGAAATGTTATCAGGAAAAATTACCAACAATAATGATTTGATTTATACAAAAGTATTTGGGTCGACTTAACAAAAATTCAAGCCATGTCTTCAGTCGTAAAAACTAGTTGTAAATACGCATCATGAATAAAAATAAATAAAGGTGCGGTGGATAACAAAACCAAAAAAAAAAAAAAACCAAAAAAAAACAAAAAAAAAACGTATGGTCTAAAAATATGAGATAAAGACTAATTTTTAAAAACTTCGCTATTTTCAGGAATATTAACACAGTATTCTCATTTATATTTTTACAATAAACTTTGTCTTTAGAAATTTTTTTTACTAAATCACCATTTTTTGTTTTGATTTTCTGAACCTTAAGTCGTTCTGTATTGGTTGAATTTCTGTTATCGTTGGAATTTAAGGTTAAGATAAGAAAATAGGTGATGGTGTGTATATTTATAAATTAATTAATAAAAACCACAAGAAAAAACAAAACAAAAAACATCGAAATAAAAATAAAACATCATAAAATGCAAAAAAAAAAAAAAAATCTCATGATTCCACTTTCGCCAAAGTTTCGACAGCAAATAAGGAAGAATCCCTGTCTTTGAGTCAATCCTAGTTCACCGAAAAGACGTGTGTTTATAGAAACTCTCGTAGGGAGTAAACCTTTTTCTCCGACTCCAAACAAAATATCCTGTAAAACTAGAGAATAAAAATTCTACTTCATTTATACAATGTAGTCTTGTCATCTTTTCTTTTTTTTTTTTTTTATTGCTTTCGTTTCAGGAAATCCAGAAAAACAAAAAAGACCATTAGTCATAAGTGAAACAATTCCATACCATCCAACCACCAACCGGAAGCCCATAATGTCACAGAAATAGGAATTAGTCCCGAAAAAATACAGTGGTACAATCTGCCTTAAGATTTTTTACTAAATAACTTAGATTGTTTTTTTTTAATTTTATTCTAATAAAATAATTGCTCAATACATTATTAATTATTTTTTTAAAATGTTTCTAATTATCTTAAGAGGAGAAAATTAATCATCTCTCTTTAAGGAAAAATATTTTTTTATGTTAACATGTTCACGTTTCTCTGATGGCATCGACATCCCAGGACATTCCATGTCTGGTGTAACGATTACCGTAATAGAAAATAGAGTTCAAGTCTGGGACGAGGTTGCCTTTCGCTGATATGGATTTAAAGGTAATTTATGTTGTTGTTTGCTATCTGACTCCATTCTGTGTAATTCTATTCTTACCCCTTGTTATTTTGCTGGTTCGACTTCTTAGATATGAAGGCTGTAAAGGAATTATATGGAAAGAAGATAGGAAGAGAAGATAGGAGGCCAGGGTATCTTTCATATTTTGACTTTATTTCTGGGTTCAACAAACATTCAGTGGGTGAGGAAATTTTTCCTGAATACAAATGAAATGGTTGTCTCACAGACAAGGTATTAAAATGTGTTAGTCATTCTTGGGTATATATTACCAAATTTGGTATTTAAAGCTTTAACAATGTGTTAGACGCTTTTGGGAGATATGTCTAAATCCGCTGTATTCAGTTGTAGTCGTTAAGTCCGTTATCTGATGCTTTAGTTGTGACCTTGACGAGTCCATTATTTGGTGTTTTTAGTCTTAGATCGTTGGTAAAAGAGACGGCTGCTACTAGTGGAAAGGTTAACCAACGCGTTGTCTTCCACCAGCAGCAAGATAGATTTAGATGTTGTCACTCTGCTGGTTGCTGCTAAAAGATCAAGCCTCTTTCTTTTGCCGAGAGGGTTCCTTCTTTTGCGCATGCACTGCCCCCTTTTCTGTCAGGGGCTTCTGGAGGTTTCTGCATTTTGTGTGTTTATTTTTAATTTTCGTTTTATTTATTTGTATAAATTCCCGCAAATTTTCCTTGAGAAAGGCATGAACCCATCTCTTCTTCCGCTATAGGTAAAATAGAGTAGACTAGGTTCTTTGGCAAACAGTCTAGGAGAAGGAAAAGTGAATAGAAACCAACTGTATTTCACTTAAAAATAGATCTAGTGTCACATCCTACTCACAGTTGGGTGGGGTTGTAGCAGAAAGAACTTCGTATTTTTGTTTGGCGCGTAATTTAATTTGATCGTTAGGGTCGACGCATATTTTCACCCAATGAAGATGACTTATCCTATTCAGGCCGGACAATTTTTCCGGGCAGCACCAAATTGGGGAAAGCCCGCCAAACACTCTCTTCCTCAGAACTTTTCGAAAAGGACAGACGTCTTACTGTCCGCTCTCATATTTTTAGCAGCAGCACCACAACATCACGAGGAAATCCATCTAATTTATGGACCTTTTGAGTCTATTCTTTTAGACCAAGGGTTCCCAGTTGATTATGAATTAGATGAATTCAATCCGCCTCATACAGGAACAACTTTAAGTCGCCTTCAACTTTGGCTATGTCGACTGCGACGCAAAATCCGCTCAGATATCCAACCACTTCATCCCAGGGCAACATTTTCTGGAGACATTCACACTCCTCTCCCCAAATGACCATGACAACGTTCCTGTCCTTAACCAGCAAACACGACTTTTGCTACACCTATGGCGACCATATCTCGCTCACACATTCAACAATGCCTTAACCGTAACGCTGCACATTTCGCTCAAGCATTTAGCTGCTAAAATTCCTTATCAACTCCATAACTATTTCCTTCCTTCCTTCCTCTGAGACTTGCAGCAAAAACGTAAACCCTTTATTCCACGCTGCCATTAAAACCTTCATATAAAAACCTTACGGCATCTTCGTCTTCTCTCTCCTTTATTTTCCAACAACATTTAGTGAGGAAATAACAACGTAACAACACGTAACATATATTTCTCGTTAAAGGGTAAATACATACCTGGCATGGACATCTAAATGACCATCCGATGTGGATCAACAGGAACAAACCACTTTATAGACACTCAAGCCGATATCTCTAAAGCAAATGGTTGTCCGGATTCCAGAACAAAGTGAGAATTTTAGCCAACGATTATAAAACACCCTCTACATCAAATATTGACCACAACTGAGATATTCACGTACATTAGATTTAACGATGGCTTCATACGAGAAGAGTCAATAAATATGTCTTTACTTCAACTACTATACAATATGCAACAAATACCAAGAAATGTTCTTTTTAAAAACATAAGCGGTAGCCGCCTATTGAAGAATTAAATTACAGAAAATGAAATTCGCTAGTGTGGTGCAAGTTCTGACCCCAATAAAATGACTGATTTCTAAGAGAATGTTCCAGACAAGGAACCATAAAACTAACTAAACGCTTCCATTATAAAACAAACTGGACACGCAATTGAGGTTTTACGTGAATTACTTGATTTAGATTCCTTAACAGTTCATGAAAACTCAATACAAATTCATTCTGCGTCGTCTTTGATTTGAATTGCCCACACCATAATCCAAGTTTTCACACGTAAGATAAACAACACTCCACTAGACAAACTGCCAGACGTTGCCGACAAGATTTTCATCACTTATGACCAGAAAATCAGTGTCTTAACCTCAGCCGAGGAACCTAAAAGTGCCGTCGTCCAACACCTTGAAAAGTCGTTAGCCAAGTTACAGTAGCGGATGCATCTTTGATTAACTCAACGACTGACCAAGGAGTAATTCACAGAATAGAAACATCAACACCACGAGTAGACAAAGCCAGTCACAAGAAATAACAAGCTGATCACAACGGAATCTGCTGGTATACCAAACCTTTAAAACTGATATACGGAACTGTAAGAAACCGTGCAATTTATATACCAAACAGGGAAACAAGTTAACTAGCGAGTAATAGCGACGGTTTTTGTTCGTGTCATCACACAAAGTCGCTTGTTTTTCGTTTTAGACAGAATCAACAGTTGTAGATTCTTTTAAGGCACAACAGCTGCTGTCAGTGGAAGCACCGACACTTAGACAGAATTACTCTTAGCCTTTTAAATTATAAGCAGCCAATGGTACACAAATGGAGACTTACGGCAACTATAAACTGGATATGGTCATTAGTATGAGCAAATGTTGGACCATCTATAATCGGAGCGGATTTGTTTGTATATTTTAATCAATCAGTCAATATGAAGTGTAGAACATTATCGGACGAGACAAATATTTGCATTCCAGGAATTCGTACATTTTACAGTTCGACTGGAATTAACGCCGCAACTTTCACCAGCGCTGATTATATTGAAATATTGAATCAGTACAAAGAAATTACCCAACCTTTTCAATCCACAGATACATTCAAATATCAAACAATTGTATTGTAATAGTACATCGACTGCATCTACATGAATACAATTTCGAAAAAAAAAAAGGTGGGCAGGTTTGTTCTCCGAATTTTTGGTGGGTCACTGCTAGAACACAATTTGGGTTGGACAGACGTATCAGTGATGCCGTAAACGGCCCAAAACACGAAGAAAACACATTCCGATAACATAAAGAAAAGTACCTCCCGATAACAAGGGTTGGGGAACACTCACACAAGGAAAAGCACAAAGTTGTCCAGAAAGACGAATTATTTATTAATGTTTTTACTCTTACGCCAAGGATTTAGCGGTTCATTTCGTTAGAGTTAAAAACTCTTCTTCTTTCAGCAATGCGCCATTTTATTGACTCATCGAAGGAACCAAAATTTGCACGCGACACAAGTTTTTCTCACCGGATTTTCTTTCGAGCATGAGACACGTTTCTTTTAATTCGTGCTTTTAAGAGCAGTCATGTTTCTTTTCCTAGATATACTTTAGGACCATCAGACATTTGTGCCGAATGGGTTATTGTAAGTTGATCGTCTGGTCTCACGAAGCCTTGCCCTTAGCAGGGCTGAGTCTATTGAATAACACCTGAGGGGTCCCAAAAAAGGTATGTTGATGGGACCAAGAATTTTTTGGATCAGACGCACATGAGCCTCGATATGTGCGTAGCTCCCCACTATAAAACAACCTTGTGTCGGACTCACTGCAGGTAACTAGGATTTTATTAATTAATATAAAAATATTGAATAAATAAATATGACTGATAAGATAAAATGTATTTGATCAAAATAATACTTTTTTCGTTTTTTTTTTAGTGTGATTTTAGATTGGATCATATTTTTTCCGACAAAGGCCTGCAAGAGAATTAATATGAAGAGCGTCACTTAAGGGAGGTAAACTTTTTCCAAGAATTTATTAACATAAAAAAAACACGGATAATTACGAGGGGCGTGGTTTGTCATGGATACAACATGAAACTGCCGATAAAGTAAACAAACCGGATTTAACACAGTTCAAATTAGTTCTGTGTATTGAATACCCACTATATATATATATATATATATATATATATATATATATATATATATATATATATATATATTACATAGAAATCTGTGATCTATGTTTAAAAAATGAAATCGGACTATAAAATGACATTTTCACATTTTTTCTTTGTTTTTTATACGAATTAGATTTTCCCGCCATAAAAGTGTGTTTTTTGTATATGCCAAGCTTTTACACAGCGAAATTAATACTAACCAACTTTCTTAAACGATCATAAATCGTTCATAATACAAACATACAAACTTTGTTATCCACAAAGGCATCCAGCAATGAGAGCAGAGTCATTAAACAGGAAATCTCTTCAGTACCAAAACCAATTTCCTTTGTCTCAGCCAAATTAACACTGATACAATCCAAATAAAGCACTTTTTCCAGGGAATTACAGGCCACACACACATTGTTCCCGGACATTGGCTTAATCATAGGATATAGCCTGTCTTGAGCAGGAATAATCAGGTAGAGCCTATCCTTCACCAAGCCTAAAACTTGTTTGGAATCAGAGTTTTCTTTCTCCAAGACTGGTTGCTATACCAAAGTTAAAGTGCCCAGTCTGCCCTACTATTTACCCATGGCAAGAGAGAGAATGATCGGATTCATAACTTTCCAAAAAGTCTTAGCGCTATGTGAAATGCAAACATCTTTGCTTAGGATCTGAACTCGTACAGCCGGGTCCATTTCCTACGACAATAACCGTTACACCACAAGCACCCCCTGAAGATATACTTGTCCATTAAACATTTCCGCCACCTACGCGAGGAAGAGAATTTTCTGTGTATATACAGATCAAAAGCCATTCATAACTGCTACAAACACCAACTCAAATCAAATTGCACACAGAGAAATCAGACATATTGACTACATTTCATAGTTCATCACTGATATATTTGAAAGATCAAGGAAACACCGTAACAGATACTTTCACGCACTGATTGTTGACAACATGCTTAATATCGGATAAACAAAAGTTTAACTACAAGAGGTAATAACAACATGCTTCCCTTAAAGAAACACTAGTAACTTTTAACAACAGAACGTTTTACTGCAATGTCATATTATATTCACCAGTCCTTAAATCCCCCCTACACTCAGTGGATAGTTCAACATTTACATGGAATACCACATCCTAATAAGAGATCGATAGTCAAACCCATCAGTGACCAGTTTGAACACTGATATCCGTGATCGGACGACTGATATGTTCACACATCAAAAGTCTGTATCATCATCATCATCATCATCATCAAGGCGTATTGACAGCGTGGAATCCTTTGACTCTCTCACCACCCGTCCCTTATCTTTCTTTGATTTTTCGAGCAATGGGTTCCGACTTCAGTAGAACGCGCTCCTTGTTGACCCATGTTAAAAGCAATGCGGTTTTAAGGTCTGATTTGATTGGGAATAATGCTGATCTTTCAATGGCTATTTTTCTCAGCAATAGATGCCGACCTTATTGATGTGAAGCGGTAGTTTCCTGACTGAACTTATATAAAGCCCCTCTAATCAGCATCAGGTGGAAAACGCCACTGACCCGCTTTTGGATTCATCCACCTTGCTCAACATCCACCATGCTGCATCTCATGGTTTCACAGTAACCCTGGCTTAGATGAAATCTTAACAGGTATAATCAATACGAATCAGAATTGACGTGAGCGTAAAGGCAATGAAGGGGTACTCTACATTCTCCTGACGTAGTTTAGTGTCGTACTCAGGATAAGTCTAGATAAAAATGACAAAAACATGATTTCTGCGCATAGAGATAAGAAGAAATACTTAATTAATCAATCAAAACACTTCCTACTCACAAACTTGATCAAGCCAAGGCCTATAAATGATAGACTTTTCACAACCTCACAAGGAATAGGAATTCACTTGCCAGAGGTCACTATAACTGACCTGTTTCTCATAAATTTCTGAACTCTTTCACTTTCCGTTACTCTGAAAGACTCTGCCAACTTGCTACTACTACTACTACAAAATACACACATGTTCGTGTAAAGAAAAATGTAAATATTTCTTTTTTTAATAGATAAGTCTACAACCTGTTAACTTTGCTACCAACAGTGTTCATGGCTAATAGTAATCACATTTTTCTTTCATCAGGCAGCGGTGACTTCACTCACCGTTTTATGAGTCAATGGGACATTTCATTCATAATATCAATACGAGGTCGAACGACACACACACACACAATCATCATCAAGGAGGACCTAGAGCACTTGTTCCCTTGACTCTCTCTTGCCATCCATTTTTATCTGCCATCGCTCTCCGTAGGTTCATTAGGGAACGTGCCTTGTGTGTTCGTCTTTTCTTCTCTACCATGTGATCATCTAGGATGGTTTGCATAATCGGAGGTAAGTGGCCATACAGCTACTATATTGTAGGGTGCTACATCTAGGATTTGTTCAAGGCAGCACGCAGCATTCTATTGTAGTTTCCATTTAGTTATTTTCCAAGCGTTTCATTAGGGGCTAAATGGTGCAGCCATACAATTGTACTGACACGGTTACAGCATAGAAGTATTGCCGTTTTATTTTATCAGAAAGATCCCATTTCCATTTGGTCGATAACCAATTAATAGCAGTTCATGCCTTACCAATGCGTACGTTGACATCGCTTTCAGTAGATGAGATATTACTACTGAGGTATATGAACAGGTCAACTAATTTCAGAGGTTTGCCATTTAAGTAAGAGAAGGCACCATATTGATTAAAGCACGTAAGTTCTGTTTCATCTGAGTTCACGAACAGACCAATGCATCTTGCTGCTTGTAACGGGTTATATGTGAAACTTTAGTCGCCTTCGAAGTAATCTCCTCCGACTGCAATGCACTTGTTGTACCGTTCCAACAACTTCTGCAAGGCCCCATGGAAGTCATCTTGTGTGAGCGTGTCAATGACCTTCGTCACAGCCTCTTTCATCTCCTCAATTGTCTCATAACGACAGCCTCTGAGCTTTGGGAATAAGCAAAAGTCACAGGGAGCAAGGTCTGGACTGTAGGGAGTGTGAGGAACTGTGTTGATGTCCATCTTGGTCAAAAAGTCTTTAAAAAGGATAGGGTTGTGGACTGGTGCATTTTCCTGGTCAAAATGCCACTGACCCGATTTGAAGAGTGCTGCCCTCTTCCGACGGAATCTCTTCCAGAACTCCCTTAAAACCTCAACATAGTAAACCTAACCCTAATCCTTTGGCCAATCAACTCTGGTGTATTGACTTACTTAATCCTCCCACACCTCTCATCATCCCTCACAGACGCCCTTGCCTTCCTTGGATCTCTTATGCCACTCAAAAACTGATGCTCGATTCATCCAACATGGTCGAAAAGCAGTCTGAGGTATTCCATAACTTTCTGTGGCATTTTTTCCGAGTTTAAAACAGAATTTTATTGCATATCATTCTTCTAAAGTGTCCTCACGTCCAGATTGCATTTTTGAAATTCACTGGCTGTGACAATCAGACTTTAGTAGGGTGTATTCCAATTGCTACTGTAGCTGTTAATTTGACCTGAAACCATAAAAATTGGTCAGTCATCTAATAAGATGTATAGCAATAACATACGGAGTTTTCAAGAGTCTACGACAATTTTAAATGCCTGTACAAAAAAGTCAGGAAACTTATTGAAGGCACCACGTACATATACAAAAAAGAAAAAGGTATCCCCCCACACACACACTACTCTGCAATTCAGGTGCAGATTTGTGTTGAATCAACAATTCTGCTTGAACGACTGGTTTGAATTACTATTTTTAACTTGATTCTGATTGGTTAATCCAACAAATATTCATTTACGAATAGCCTGGTCTTATAGAAAGATTTCTTTGTGAAGACCGGATTGTTTCTTTTTTTCTTTTTGTTTGTTTTGTTTTGTTTTGAACACTCTTCAAAACAGAAAAATATAATTTCTTTGTAATTTTAGATGAGTGAGTTAAAGATTTTGAAATATTTTGATAACCTGAAACACAATTCGGTAGGTTCGTGTGCTTTTGCCGAGCTGTGAAGAGGACTAACCACATTAGATTGAGAAATACCGAGCTCGCCTGATACTCTTCGAGTGCTACTCACCGGATTTGCCTCTATGGCTTGGAGCACGGCCTCAGAATCCACTTATTGAGGTCGTTGCAACCTGAGCAAAATTTCTTCCACCATCTGGTTACTGTACTGTGCCTCCACTTTTTGCACAACTGATTTTGGCAGCATTTTGTCCCAGTTAGAACTTGATTTTAAGAACTTCTTGTAATAGTTTCCATAAAAAAAAAACACGTTTTAACGCAGGTCCTCGTTTTATCAATCCGAGCCATCCTGGTGAACTAACCCCATATAGAATAATACGTACCAAAATATTACAAAACTTTTGACTCACTCCAGTATTTTGTTCAAATTTAATTCAATCATTTTCATTTAATATTCTGTTCAATGTCTAATTAATGCAGGAAAAAAATCAGTTAGTAAAATGTAGGTATTAAAGAAGAAATTAAAAAAATAAAAGCAAAAAAGGTAACGGTTTCCCTGGAGGCCTCTAACAGAAAGTGAAATTGACGCATGCCTAAAAAAAGAGGCTTCCTGGCACCAAAGAAAAATTCTCTCATTAAGTTGTGACTACTTCTACTGGAAGGACCTTTTCTCTCGGGTGTTAGTAGTCACCGCACATGCTGATTGGGTCTTGGGGCCTAATAGTCAGCTGTGTTTTCTGTTAGAGGTCGCTTCTACTAAACACACCTATTTGAACACGCAGCGAACTTTAAAATTATAACTCAGCGAAAATGACTAATATATTTCAACACCTTGTCTGGAAGACGCAACTATTTCTACTGGTTCAGGAAAACGTCCCACCATAGAATAGTCGTTAAAACCTAAAATAAACTTTGAGTTTAAAAGTATCCTTGTCTCTTTCTTCCCGTCCTTAATTCTCTTGGAGCTTTCCACAGATAAAAAGAAGACAAGTGAATGGGGTAAAAAGAAAAAAAAATGAGTCAGATATAAAAATCAGAATCATCCTAACAGAATCCAACATTTCACAACCACTACCTACACCACGAACGAATAAAAAAAATCTTCTTAAACCCCAGAAAAGTGAATTTAGATGTACACAAAGCATTTCTAATACTTTTGAATAAACTTGTGAATGTATAAAAACCGTTGTGTAAATTAAATATTTTCTAATCTTACAATGTTATCAAAGCTAATCTAGAATTGTTAACAAGTTCAAATCTCACCGGATTCATTCATACAAATGCCAACCTAAGCTAAATTTAATAAATGACAACTTACAAGCTTTGTACATTGCATAAAACATTTAAGTGACATTTAAATATTCATGTTTAATCATGTTCAGCTAAATATAAAACCAAATCATTATAAAAAAAATCAACATTACTCAAATTTTGTGATGTCTCTTTTTTTCTTTTTCCATTTTGTCAAGGATAGGTGGCCTGTCTGAGCAAAATTATTATTCATACGTGATCAATAAAATATTGACTGAACATTTGTAGTAATATTAACCTTTATAAGAAAAACAATGAATACATTAAAAGTATATATATATATATATATACACACACACACACACTAATCTTTCAGTACCCCATTTTTACCTTTTTTTAAATTTTCCTATTTTCATGACAAGTTTGCTTTTCCTTACAAAACGGACAAAACTGGAAATTGCTTAAATGGATGTTACTGTAGGTTTTCACATACTTTTTTCGTCTAACATTTTTATATCTTAAAAAATAAATTAAACTATTAAAAAACCAGCTCCCAGTTTCTTGTTTTAAAATTTATATTTTTCGATTATTAAAATTTAATTCAAAATTTAGCCGGCCGGTGATTGGAGAAAAATAAGTCAAACTCAAATGCAAATTCAAGACCCACCACTTTTAAATGGAATAATTATCGATACAGAATTATTTTCTTAATTATTTTTAATTAAATCATAGTATTAAAAGCTCTCAAAACATTTTAATGTTTTAAAAATTTAATATTCCCATTTGGGGAAGTGTTTTTTTTCAAATGCTTCCAATTTTTTTTTCTTTATTTCATGAACATCGCCAGTCTTTGTCTTTTTATTATATACAGAAAGTATATGTCATATCCTATATACCTACCGATTAAATAGCGCCACATTCATGGCGAGGGTAAAGTTAAAATAACTGATGAATTAAAAAATTCATTTAATAAAGAATGAACAGTGAACATTTTATTAAAATGAGATTTCCCTAATTTTTGTGATTTTTTTTTCAATCAGGAAGAGTGATTTGTTACAAAACGAACGGTTTATAGCAGCCAGATTGTTCGTACCTGCTTTAAATACTGAAAATGTTATCAAAATCTGATAATAAACCAATTTGGGGGAATTTCTTAAAAACGGTGCTTCAATATGTGCGCGTTTCGGTACATACATATTAAGAGTAACATTTATGTATTTAAAATCTTAGGGTATGTATTTACCCAACCCCTCTATTACGAGTGGAATGTGGCACAAGCGGAGTACAGCTGGTTTGAATTCAGAGTTTTCTTTCTACCAGATTGGTTATCTTAAAAAGATTAGAGGGCCCGATCTGCCCAACTATTTACCCACAGATGGAAAGAAAACAGCGAGTTCCATGCCTTTAGCACAAAGTGAAATGCCGTTTTGTCCAAGTCGAGGCACCGTTTTCATTTCCCTTGACGATAACCGTTACACTATGCGCGTCTCCATAGAATTTGGGTGTGAAATGTTTTGGAATCAGCCGGATTCATATAATTCAATGATCATAATAAAGAAAAAAGCTGTTTAGACGGGAGGTATAAGTAGGCCGAGTTATCAGGTGTGGAAAATTCCATTAAAAGAGGGAAATATTGTTCAGTAATTACTTGACTGGGTTCTATGATTTGTTGACAAATAATGGGAGAGTATTTTAGCTTTCATGAGGTGTTTTTAAGTCTAGTTATTTGTCGATTGATATGTTCACATACAGGAATCTGCTGTCCAAATTGGCTATACATTTTATCTTCTACGATTATATATATATATATATATACACACAGTAATTATTTGTATAAAAGACGCACTATTTTCAGGATTTTCTCCTCAAAGTTATAGATGCATATTATTCATTAGAACTATATATATATATAACCACTCTGCACGACCAGGATTCGACACAAGATCAATTTTTAAGCAGAGTTTAACAGTTTTGAATTCAAAGTTTTCCTTCTCATAGACTGGTTGCCATACCAAGGTTAAGGAGCCTAGTCTGCCCTACTATTTACACATAGCTTGAGTAAAAATAGTAATATTCATACCTTTCCCAAGGATATTAGTGCTATGGGAAATGCAAACAGACTCGTCAGATCGCAGTGTCCACTTCCTACGACAGTAACCATTACCCCACGAGCGCCTCCATACAAAAACTATATAATTAACTATTTTCCAGTCACATGCCACACTATATTTGGGATAGAATGACTAAAAGTATGTTATATATCTTTAGTCCAAATTAATTTACGGAGAAATATTCACTGGAATTTGTGTTTATAATTTTTTTATTCTAATATGATTTTAATTTCGTTGCAAGTTAGTGGCATTTTTGTGTGAACATGTCCGAAAGTTTGTTCTAAATGTTGTGTAAATTTTGCATCTTAAGACAATGTAAACTATATAAATTCTTATTTTTACTCATCACGAACCAATAAAAAGTTGAACAAGTATTAAATTTAGGTTCAATTTAGCAACTACAACTTCTAAAAAGTCAGTGCGTGTTATACACGACAATGTTATTTTCCAGAATTTCATAGTCCAAAGTTAAGAGTGGGTGTTATACATAAATAATTATGGTATATATATATATATATATATATATATATATATATATATATATATATATATATATATATATATATAAGCAAATATTTTGCAAATAAACATTTATTGAAATAGAATATAAGCTACAATTAGACAGTCGAGTAGAATGATATAATTGTGGTCCCATTTTTGACATCAGCAATTCTTTTTTAGATTTCAATCCCACTGTTCCTTTTTTCATGACTGCTGAATATTTATTGATTCCTTACAGCATTAACTCGTTTATAATGTAACAAATATTTATTTCGATAAGTTATACCCAAAATAGTGGGGGTCATAGGATACTCGCGCATTAAAAAAAAAGAATATTTTTGTCGTAAAATAAGATATATTGTAATTTACTTCCATTAAACGTGTTCATGGAGACAGGTTTATAAATAGAAAATATTCTAATAGCCATAATGTCAGAAAATTCACGGCTGCCAATGTAAGGTCAACACACACTATCCAATCATCATTAAGACATATCGATAGCATGGATTCCTTTGACTCGTTCTTACTATCCGTCCCTATATAAGCCACCGGTCTTGTTAAGTCCTCCAGATGGTATCCAGTTTTTCTCAATCTGTCGAAGGAGTCCTTAGGAAAATGACAACTTAAGAGTTCGTCCTTATTTCCACAGCATTTTTTGCTCGTCTTGAATTGTTTGTGAGATTGGAAGTAAGTGACCGTACAGCGGCTAATTTGAGGGATGCTGCTTCCAGGTTTTGTACAGTACACTGCATCTTTAACTGAGTCAGATATTTTGTGCTTAGAGATCCAAGAACAAAGGCACCAACCTTTTTGAGGAATAGAAAAATGTTAACTTTTTTCACCTGGATATTGTGTTGTTTAAAGTGAATTTTAGTGCTTTTTCTCCATGTTTGATAAACTTTTTAGTCTCTCAATCAGAATTCTTACATTTCTTCTAAAAATTAATACAAGGGCGAGTCAAAAGTTTCGTAATATTTTGGAAATGCAAGGCAGAACTCACCAACTCTCGTTGCTTTTGCTAAGGTTGTTAAGGTGAGAAACCACTTTTGACTGTGAAATACCGAGCTTGTCTGATAATCAGCAAATTTGTAGTTATGGCTTGGAACGCAGCCTCAGAATCAATGGTTTTAGGCCTACCTGACCTTGCCTAATCGTTGTGACTCTTACAACCTACGCAAAGTTTCTTCATCTTCACTTTTTACACAATAAATGTTTTTAGTTGTTTTCATGACGTGATGTCCAGTTCGAACTTGTAAAGCAATGTCGCATGTTCATTTGTGTGAATTTTAAATCACACACAGAGTAAAGCAATGCACAACGTGTCACCACACCAACTACCATGGTACTACTAATTACAGCAGGTATCTACCATGGCTTGAACAGCTTCAGTCATGTTAAATGCATGTCACAAACTAGCATGTACCAAAATTCTCTCTCCCTAGTATTTTATTTCTGCTTATTTCTGATATCTAAACTTTATCGAGCCATGGCTTTCTTCTTTAATTCTATGAAGAGAATATTTAAAGCAGACTTTGTAATCCATCCGCCATAGAATCATAAAATACAGTTTTCAGAATATTCTTTTTATTTTTTCAACCCTATCATCCCTTCCGATATAAAAACCCTCAAAATTTGAAAAGTAAACATTTTTATTTCTATCCATATCATAAACTATTTTAAGTGGATGATTTCTTTATATTGAAAAGTGAAAATTAATAAAAGATCAAAACTGAATTACATTCCTTGTATCTGTTGTAGATGTCTTGAGAGACAATTGCTGCCCTCCCCACAAAACTATTAGCAATAATGCAATTATATAAACAAGCCATGGAACCTATAACTCATATACTTTATATAGTGATGTAGAGTTTTACAGATAATTTTGCAAAACGTGAGATATTATCAAGAAGTAATTATTAGGAAAAAAACAAACAACAAACACTGGTGCTTTTGGAAAAATTATAATTCTATATCCATAATCAGAAGGATTTTCTTTGTCCTCAATGAATGTCCAAACTATTTGGTGAAGAGCAACCAAATTTAGTCTTCATACTTATCAGACTCAGAGAAAGGTTTAAGCAAAAAATCTTTTATTCCTCATAGGGAAAATATTTGGGCTATTTTGGTTGTGTTTTATGGCATATCAACCTTTTTAGGTTATTTAATGCTAACTCCTGTTTATATATATATATATATATATATATATATATCAAAATGATTTGTATGTGAATTGTTTGTAGGTAACTATTTTTAAATGGATTTATTTGCACACAGGTGAATACTTTCATATATTGCCATCTAATGCTAATAATTCTATTTAATGTCAATTATTTGTTTGCACACAGTTAAATGGTTTCAGGTTTTGCTATCTCATCCCAACTGACCCTCTATTACCACCTTCTAGCACATTTGAAATAAAATAGGGTTAGGTGGACTAATGGATAGAGTGTTCGTCAATGGTCCGGGCGACTGGGGTTCAATCTCCAGGTCAAGTTATACCAAAGACTCAAAAAATGATACTTGATGCCACCTTGCTTAACACTCAGCATTTTAAGGTATGGATCCAGGGTAAAGTGGAGCAATCCAGGAAATGGAGTAGCACCCTCCCCTACACCTCAGTGTAGTAGCTATTGAAAAAAGAGCCTTCAGGTCCCCCTCAACTATGGTCGCCAACTTTACTTTTACTTACTGGTTTGCCACAAGAAAAATTTGAAGAATACAGCCGAGGCAATCAAGTAATTGCAAGGGCTTAACATGATCGGCTGATTGATCAGATCAGGCTTCAGTGAATGCTTGTCTAGCTTAGTAAGGTCCAAAGTGGAATATTGCAGGTCATGTGACCACTTCAGTTGCTGAGTAATGGACTGCTTAGCCACCAGGTTCCTGTCACAAAGCATTACAGGTTGCCACTCACAGCTATCAGGTAGCTTCAATGGAGGAGGTGGGGTCTTACCTATCTGTAGGAGTGCAGTCAGCGTATTCAACAACTTGAGTCAAGAAGGCAGAGAAGAAAAAAAAGACTATCATCAAATTAAAAAAAAAATTATCTATGGGAAGCCACGTTGCTGCAAGACAAATAGTTATAGAGAATTTATATTTCCGAACTTTAAAAAAATATTTTACTAGAAAAATTACTTCCATTTTGTTAAACATTACTAATTAGGTTTATAAGTAGTTTTTTAAGCTAGAGATATAAAATAATTATATAGCAATATTGCTTAATTAAGATTAACAATTCAAAGAAAAAAATGTTTAAATTGATAAATCTCTTAAATTAAAAAAAATATTTCTCCACCAAACTTCAAATTTTTTCACAGAACCACTTCATAAGATAATATAACAATATAACAGATAAATTTCTTTTCCTGTCATGTGGATTTATCTTTTATTAAAAAATTGTAAAACAGATATTGGTTAGGAAAAGGAAATAAGTTAAAGACATTGTTGACAGATACCGAGAATATTCGCAGTGGAAGTCTTGATTCCTTACCTAACTCAGGTTGGTACTTCAGGCCGTAGTAAATGAAAAATTAGGTAGTAACAATAATTTTTCTTAAATAATTTTTAAAATTATAATTTTTAATGTAAAACAATAAGACCTGTTATAACAGTGGTCCATGATGATACTGATGCTTCTATTCAGGAAGAGGTGAATGATTCTAATAAGTAATCCATCATATCTATAAAATGATGTTCAGCACAAGCATGAACCCATAAAATTAAAATCCAAATTAAATTGAACTGGAAATTGTTTTATTCTCTAAGAACATTTTAAGGGCAGTGCTCTCATAAAAATCTTAGTGAGGTGAAATATTTTAGCTGAGTTATGGTTATATACATTCATACAAACAAAATGAAGGTTTTAGCAAAATATAAATTGAGTAGAAAATTAATTATTATATATACAGAGTGATTAAAAAAATGTCAACACTTTTATGAGATGATTTTAAACAGTTTCCACTTGTTCATTATTCCAGTCAACACATTTTTGGAATCTTCTATCATGATTCAAAACAATGGTACCCCTTCTATAAGAGTACCTTTATTAGTAAAGCAGAACTGACATTTTGGAGACCGCCTAAGGAAAATTCCAAGAATGTGTCAATAGGAAATGTAAACAGGTGGAGACTGAAATCATAATATCATAAAAGGTACTCATATAGAAGAGTTAACATTTTTTTAAATCACCCAGTATATATAGAAAGATAATGGGAAGTTTAGAAATATATAGACAGATCTTTAAAAAAAACAACATAAAAAGAAAACTTTGAGTAATTGTAAAACTAGTTACCTGTTTTATGGTTGTGACAGTCACGACAAATACCAGAGGAATAACACTTGTGGCAGGACTTACTGGAGAGTCAATAAAAAACTGGAAAATAAAACAATCATCCAATTAGTGAAGAGGTAAGGGTTTCAAGTGTTGATAACTAATACGTAATGATTTATAACCAAAAATTACAAACTAGTTTCATTCATTGTGAAGTTTACAACTATTTAACAGGCTTTCAAAATATTTCTTCTCTTAAAATTATAAAAAAATACTTTAAGAAAAGAAATTTAAGAAATATGAGGTTTTAAGTTTTACATAGAGAAGTAAAAAACATTAAAAAAAAAAAGAAAAGAAAAGAGAAATGTAAAAAATCATTGAAGAGAAATGTGAGAAAATATAAAAAGAAATGGAAACAAGAAAGAAAAATGAAAAATTTTTCAAAAAGAAATGTAAAAAAAAAAAAGGGAAAATGGAAAATATGAAAAAAAAAAATGTAAAAAAAAAACATTAAAGGGGTAAAAATATATCAAAAAGAAATATAACAAAAGAATTAAAAAGAAATGTATGAGGGGCCTTCAATAAGTTTCCTGACTTTTTTTATACAGGCATTTAAAATTGTCGTAGACTCTTGAAAATTCAGTATCTTATTGCTATACATCTTATGAGATCACTGACCAAATTTTATAATTTCATATTCAAATCAACAGCTACAGCAGCAATTGGAATACACCCTACTAAAGCCTGATTGTCACAGCTGGTGAATTTCAAAAATGCAATCTGGACGCGAGGACACTTTAGAAGAATGATATGCAATAAAATTCTGTTTTAAACTTGGAAAAAGTACCACAGAAAGGTATGGAAGGCTTCAGACTACTTTTGGAGCATCTTGCATGAATCAAGCATCAGTTTTTGAGTGGCATAAGAAATTCAAGGAAGGCAGGGAGTTTGTGAGGGATGATGAGAGGTGTGGGACGAGTAAGGAAGTCAGAACACTAGAGTTGATTCACCAAATAAAGAATTTCATGGATAAGGACTATTGTGTGTCTATAGAGACAATAAGTGCACAGTTTGATGTCAGTGTAGAAACTGTACACACAATTATTCGCGAGAAACTGAAGATGTGGAAGACTTGCACGAAGTGTGTCCCAAGGGTACTCAGAGAAAATCAGAAAGAAAGACTTTGTCATGACAGCAGCGAGATGGTCGAGCTGATCAATTCAGATCCCACAGTTCTTGATGCTCTGGTGTCCTGTGATGAAAGCTTGATCTACTGCTATGAGCCAGAGACCAAGAGACAGAGTTCCCAGTGGAAGTATGCTGGCTCTCCCAGACCCAAGAAGGCCAGACAGAGCAACTCCACCCACAAATTTTTGATGATCCCTTTTTTTGACAGGACTGGCATGATCTACATACACTGGGTTCCTACTGGATAGACAGTCAACAAGGAATACTATGTTGAGGTTTTAAGGGAGTTCAGGAAGAAATTCCGTCGAAAGAGGCCAGCACTCTTCAAATCGGGTCAGTGGCATTTCCAGCAGGACAATGCACCAGTCCACAACTCCATCCTTGTCACAGACTATTTGACCAAGATGGGCATCAACACAGTTCCTCACCCTCCCTATAGTCCAGACCTTGCTCCATGTGACTTTTGGTTATTCCCAAAGCTCAGAGGCTGTTGTTATGAGACAATTGAGGAGATGAAAGAGGCTGTGATGAAGGTCATCGACACGCTCACACAAGAGGACTTCCAGAAGTTGTTGGAATGGTACAACAAGTGCATTGCAGTCGGAGAAGATTACTTTGAAAGGGACTAGAGTTTAATGTGTGTACTATTAATAAAAGTGCCCATAGGAAAAAAGTCTGGAAACTTATTGAAGACACCTCATATAAGCGTAAAAAAGAATTAATAAATCTAATTGGAAATCCTTATCTGAGGGTAGATTAATTCAAAGCCCTCCTGTATAGATGGTGAAAATCTAAATATATCCAAAGATTTTTACAGATATTTTGACACTATTTTAAAGATAAAATTGATTGCATGAAGACACAGACTGGTGCCATCATTTTATAAAATATCCCATAAAGTTTAAATTAAAGTGAACACTATTTTTGTAAATATCATTTATACATCTTAAGCCAACTTTTTAGACAGAATGAAAAAAAATTTCCTCCTAAATGAAATGAATTAGACAAAACCATTTAGTGAATAAACAAACTTAATTAAAAAAAAAAAATATTAATTTGAGTCTTTCTCTTCAAAATCTGATGATTCAGATTTTGATGGCTTTGAGGGAAATTAAATCGATTCATTTTTTAAATATTTTCAAAATACTTGAATATTTATAACATTAAGTAAGAAATAAATCCATAAAGTTGGACTTGTATCATTTATAATATCCTCATTTTGAGAAAAATGTTTTCATTTATTCAGAATCTTTACATTTGTAAAATCAGTAAAAATTGACTTAAATTTGATTCTCTCCTCATACTTTTCTGTTTTGATTCTTTTCTCTTTGATTTTTGATTTTTTCTCTTTTTTTTAAATCTTTAATGTTGACTGAGGTATCAAATATCTGAAGTATTTAAAACTATTCTTTTTGGCCTTTTCAAAAGGAACAACACATTAGCTTTCTCACTTGATGACAATCTTTTCTAGCTTTGTCAAAAGAAGGTCTTATTTTCACATTGTTGGTGGAAAAGTAACTGTTATATTGTTTTTATTTTTGAAATAATGTTTTGTACAAAGGATCTTAGAGGCTAAAAAAACAAGTCCATATTCATAAAACTGGAACAGTTGGTTTAAATGAGTTTCTAGTCTATCACCTTTTTTGTTGGTGTTGCAACACATAGAACATAGATATTTTTGTTGTGGGTGCCATACATTGGACATTGATAGTTTTGTTGTGGGTGTTACACATTGGACATTGATATTTTTGTTGCGGGATCCTCATATTGATCATTGATATTTTTATTGGGAGTGCAACACATTGGACATTGATATTTTTGTTGGTGTTGCCACACATTGATCATTGATATTTTTTTGTGAGTAACACACATACAACATTGATATTTTTGTTGGTGTTGCTACACATTGGACATTGATATTTTCATTGGGAGTGCCATACATTGGACATTGATATTTTTGTTGTGGGTGCCATACATTGGGCATTGATATTTTTGTTTGGTCGAAGGACTGTTTATGTCAAAGACATTGCCTTATCTACCAGACCCTGGTTGATGCCCACATTTAAAAGACAAACCCTTCAAGAAATTGTATATGTAAACATATATACTGTAACGCCAATAGTCATATATATTACAAAACTTAAAACTTTGAACAGACTTAATCTTATTATACATAATTTCTACATTAAGTATAATAGTTTTTGATAATAACCTCACTAAGAGGTATCCTGGGTATGTAAGTAAACTGCATCTGGTGGTGAGGCTCCACTTCTGGATTTTTAATGAGTGTGAAGTCATTCCTTTGTTGCATTACTTCCATACCTATTCTAAATTAGAGTGGTAGTACCTGTTAGGGTCACAATTACAATTCAAAATAAATTGGTTTGAAAAAATGTTTTAAATTATTTTGAACTATACTTGATCTTAAAAAATTAATATTGCAACTAATTATGAAGTGTTAACCTGTTTAAAATGACTAAACTTTATTACTACATTGATTGTAAAAGATTGATATTGCAATGAAATATTAAATGTTTACCAGTTCAAAATGATTAGGAAGAAATATGTTTGTATTGTATATAATTGAAGACCATAATTATTGAAGTGAGTTTGGCATCAAATAACCCAACTAGGACATGCCATTCAACCAATAAACCAACATTTGATCATAGGGACACTATAGTCAATATAATAACCTCCTCGTTGCAAGAAATCTAAAACTACATATAACTTTTCAATGTTTTCTCTTCAAAAATCTTTTTTTTAAATCTTAATTGTCATTAAAAAGTATTAAAAAGTATCTTATTAATTAACAATGATTGTCAATTGCTCAGTCAGCTGGGGCTGTAGAATACACCGACTGCTTCTCTGCAGAGGGGTACCCCCGCAACAAGTGTCTTGGATATGACACTAAACAATCTGATGGTGAGGTTCCAGTTATGCTAGAGCTTTGGGGAATAGGGAGTACCCCTTCATTGCCATCAATCCCAGGTCCACTCAGGCCTGAAATGGTAGCACCTGATAAGGGTCCAATCTATGGGTTAAATAGAACTAAACCGTGGTTTCTTGAGTTTACTGTTCTTTGCATTTATGCCAAACTGAATTGTTTAAAATAGAACTGTTCTGACATTTAAACTGTGTACTTATGCTAAACTGAATTACATGAAATAAAACTGTCTTAACATTAACTCAGTGTATTGCCCAGTCAGCTGGGGCTGTAGAATACACCGACTGCACCTCTGCAGAAGGGTAAGACCCCTTGCCCAATGAGTGTCCTGGATATGACACTAAACAATCTGATAATGAGGTTCCAGTGATGCTGTAGCTTTGGGGAATGCAGAGCACCCCCTTCATTGCCATTGCTCCCAGGTCCACTCTGGCCGGGAATGGTAGCACCTGATAGGGCCCTATCTATTGGTTAAATAGAACAAACTGCATACTTATGCTAAACTCAATTGTTTGAATTAGAACTGTTTGACTAAATTGAATAGCTTGAAATAGAAATGTTTTTGACAATTAAACTGTACTTACATTTAAACGGCCTGCTTATGCTAAACTGAATTGTTTGAATTGGAACTGTTTTTTGACATTGAAACTGTATTTACACAAAATTGAATAGTTTAATATAGAACTGTTTTGACATTTAACTGTGTGTAAACAAAATCTATACTTATACTAAACTGAATAAGCTGAATTAGAACTGTTTGAATAAACTGAATAGCTTGAAATAGAAATGTTTTTGACAATTAAAGTGTGTACTAATGCTAAACTGAATTTTTTAAAAATAGAACTGACTATTTGCATAAAAATGGATTTGGCATTAAATAACCTACAAATTTTGCTATGCCATAAAACCCAAACAACCAAACTAAGCCAAGCCAAAATTATCAAGTCTGAAAAAAAACCCAAAAAAACAATGAAAATTTTATTTAATGAATGAGTTTCAGTAAAATCAAATAAACTTTAAAAAATCAAACATCACAGTTGCTATTTACACTGCACCCAATGGTTGAAATTATTAAAATTTCAATTTACTGTCTTTTCTATTTCTATTATTTCCTTTAGGTCAAAGCCTCCTCCCTCCTCCTGCCCTATACTATTGATATCATAATGCACTCCAACATATAAACATGAACCCGCAAAATTATAAGTCATTTGTAGATTGAAGAGGAAATGTCTTTATACTCAAAGTTGAAACATTTTAATTTTATTGATCTAATAAATGTCTTACAACAATGTGTCATCTTTGCTCTGGTTACATACAAACAAAAATTTTAGTGATAGATATTCTTTCTTTAATGCATATGTGATAGTTGTGAATATTAACAATATAAACTCATAACAACTATGATTAAACAAAAACAGTTTCAACAACTTGTTTTCAATAACTCCATTAAGAGTTGACTTCAGTATAACAGTAAACTGTTTGGGATTCAACTCTTTGATAGTATTTCTCCAAGTGTTGTATTGCAGAGAAAGATAACAAAGTTTATGTATAAAAATAGAATCTGCTTCTTATGTTTTTTTTTAAATTTTATTATCCAAAATGAACAAGTGGGTAGAGTATGGAGGGTTTTTAAGACAACTGAGATGTAAACACAAGAGCAGATGGTATGGATCTTCTGTGGAACCTCTCTGCTTTTCTGTACTTTAGGTGAAAATCTACCAGGCTATTTGATATTCTGGATGCCCACATCTCCTCCAACCTGCTACTTTCATGTTGCACATGGACATGCCTCCTTCTAGCATATCACCCACACAATGCACGTGATCACACTTCTTTCTAACATGCCACTGATGCAATTTATGCGGCATTTCCAGGGCATCCACAGCCTCTTTACTTTTAGAAACCAGGTGTATTTCCTGTTATGCCATGTTCACAGTGTCTAACTTCCATGTAATCTATGCTGCATTTCTGACAGGAAACACCAGTTTGCTTTAGGTACCAGGTGTATTTCCTGTTATTTTTGTTCCCAGTCTGACTTCCGCGGCAGCATCAACATGTTAAAGAGATCTTCAAATCAATATCTAACACAAGATTTACTCTGACTTGGAGTGGTAGTACCAGTTAGGGGCCTATTTATGGGTCAAATAGACTTGTTTGAGGATGTTTAAAATGATTTTGATTGTGAATTGTCAACAGTTGTTAGTTGTTTAGTGGATTTCAAGTTGTTTTTAGGGTTAGGTTTGTAGGATAAAGTTAAAGTTTTTTTGGTAATATTTTATTTCTTGCAGAAAGGATAAAATGTTATCTATAGAGATATTTGTCTCTCACAACATTTACATCGTAAAAGTGTTTTCTGATTTCAACAAAGTCACAACATTCTATTAGAATTTATATAACCATACAGGATGTTTGACATGATATGAATTCTAGTCAGTTTACTGGTTTAAATAAAAAGGTATGCATTAGTCTTATGTAATTGATATATATGGGTCAAATAGACTTGTTTGAGGATGTTTAAAATGATTTTGAACTACATTAATACACTAACTCTTAAATCACTAATAATGAAACAATATACAAAGTGTCAACTGGTAAAAAATTATCAAGAATCTTATTAATACATTTACTCTTAAAATATTGACATTACAACTAAGTATATTGATGATTGGTTATTTTATGTGAAGAGGTAAATTGTGGGGGAAATGGTCAAATTTATTTTTAAGTTTTTCAAAGGATCATTCTTGATTTTGATTTCAAGTTGAAGCCTTGTTTCCATTTTATTTGGAAGAGTTTGTTGTCAATATTGTTACTCCAATTTTGTTGCCATTTTTTATGGAAGACAAGAGTGATTTTGGTCATCAGGTCTGTATAAGGATTTTAAATCTGTCAGTGGCCATTTTTAGTTTTGATTTGACTGCTGAGTCAGTTTTGTCATTTCCCCTTATTTCTATGTTTATTGGTGTTGTGGGAACCTTACCCATCTTACTATAATGGACTCTTCTCACCGTTATTAGTACAGAGATTTCACTGCCAGAATGGCAGATCACTATCGGTGTTATACAAACAGTACGAGACTTCTTACTTTTTCTATGTAACTCTATCTTTCTTGTGTAATATAATCTGTTAACTAATATCCGTGTTTGCGTTTTCATTAGAGATCCTTTCTGGGGCCACAACAATTGGGATCCGTCAAATGATGATCTTTGAGTTGTATACGTACTTTTATTTGGTAAGTAATGTTATTATGAAGGGATTCTCAGTTGATTTGTTTGCTAGGGTTGTGAAGAGAATCAGAAAAGATTATAATGCTCTTTCAATTGCTTTTTAAGATGAGAGCAAATGTTAAATCTCTTGCAAGTGCCTCAGCTCTAAAAATGGATACAACTTTTTGAAGGGTTTGTTTTAGAGCTTCTTTGTTTAATATTGTTGGACCACCAATTTTTTTTAATCTTTTAAGCCATCAGTGAATATGCGACAGTAATTGGGGTACTTTTCAATTATTCTCTGAATTTTTTTCTTTGAATTCGTTAGGGTGGGGAAGTTATTTAGTGCCAATCTGATCTCAGATTATTTGATGATTCAAAGTCAGTTGTTGGGTGGTATCAAGAATGTCAGAGATGTGTATTTCAGATTTTTTTGGAGAATGGGTTCCATTTACAGTTCAAACAACTTAATCAATTTTTCTTTTTTTTTTTTTGGAAGACTTGCAAATTAAAATGTTTAAATATGCAGTCATAAGCTAGTTGGCCTAGACATGATTTAAGTTTTATGCAACATTGTAGTGCTAATTTTTCATTTCTGTTCTAAAGATCAGTTTTATAAACTTCAGTGTTTAGTCTCTTGACAGGTGAAGTTTTATATGCATCTAAGTTTAGTCTTAGGCTTTTGTGGAGTATTGTGATAAGTTCTTTGAAGTAGAATTTCCTGGCTGATTTATAAATAAAACTGCTGTAGTCCGGAGTTGGACATTTTTGTGACCTGTATAGTTGTAATATTGTTTGTCAATCAGATTTCCACTCAGTGTTGGCAAGTACCATAGAAGTTGTAGGGGTACAGTGCATTTAGTTTTTAAAGATTTTATGTGGGGAATACATGTAAATGTTTTGTGAAAGGGTATATTTTGAAATTTGTATTCATTGATGAATTTTATATCCTTTCCTTCAATTTTAATGATGAGATCATCAAACAAGTACAAAGTGTTTACCTATTTAAAATGATTATGAACTTTATCATTAATACACTGGCTCTTAAAACATTGATATTGTAACTAAGTATGAAATATTAAGCTGTTTAAGATAATTATTTTAAAACGTTGATAATGCAACTATTTATATAGTGTTTAATTTTTTTAAAGGATTGTGAAAATATGTTTGTACTATATTTTTTAAAATAACTTCAGTTTAAAAAAATCCAAGAAAATTTGTCATGACGTAAAACACTCTCACAAAATATCTACTTTAATAAACATTAAAACAGACACATAAATAAACCATATACTATGCATGCTCCAGTTGGAGCAGAGTTTAAAATACTATAAAAAGTTATGTAGAAATCAATAAATGATCCACTGTTTTTCTTCCTTATTTTTTCAATGTTTAGAAAGTAAAATACCATATGTTACTAAATGTTTAACTTGTATTACTTATAGGTAGAATATTCTATTCTGGACTAATTTGTGTTTTTGTTAGAAAAAGAAAGTTGAAAAGAGTAAACCATGGGAAAAAATAATCTAGAATGGTGTCTGAATATTGACAAGAAGAGGCTGAAAAATTCATATGATGATGTATTTGTTATTGATGATAATTTTGTGCAATGGAATTTAAGCACTGCAACACTGATGAAAGAATTGTGTGGATGATAAGAGGGAAAATGTGGAAAAATAAACCTTATTTGGTCACATTCCATGAGATTATTTTGGTCAGTCTATGAACTTTTCAGCCAAACTCATTTGGTTACATTTCATGAAAGTATCTTGGTCAGATGAGGAACTTTTCAGCTAACCCCCATATACTTATTTGTGTTTAGCTTCATATAGCTTTTAAAATATTCTAAACCTGAGTAAGCTATTAAAAGTATTATTTTAACCACAAAATAATAACATCCTTATAAAAATGTAAATGGCCAAATCATCATAGATATCTATCATAAACCAATAGACATCCAACAATACCTCCACTTCAAAAGCCACAACCCCAAAAACTGTATAAAATCCATCCCTCACACAATAATCATGGATAAAAACCTAAAAAAACTCGCCTTAAAGAATTACACACAACCCTACGTCAGAGAGGATACCCAACAATACTAATAAATAAGGGATTGGAATTAGCAGAAAAATACCTCAGAGAGAATTAAGGAACCCAAAAAATCACAAGAAACCCCTAGCATATGTCATAACCTACAACAAAAATAATCCAGAACTATTCACAGAAATAATGAAAAATCTAAAAGAACTAAAAAATAAAGACAAAATCAAAGAAATACTAGACACAACAAAAATCATTAAAAGCCAGAGACAACCCAAAAATCTTAATAGAATACACACCTCTTCTACATTCGGAGAAAACACAACACAAGGAGTTACTAAATGCAATAATAAATGATGCAAAATATGTGATATAATTATAGAAGGTAAATCTTATACCTTTAACAACCAGGAAACAAAATTTAAAATAAATAAAAACTTAAGCTGCGACTCCAAAAAGTAGCAGCAAAAAATGTAGCAAATGCAAAGAAATATACATAGGGTCAACACAAACCTTTAACACAAGGATGTCACTTCAACAGGAGAAATATCAAAATAGAAGAAAACAGAAAATTAAATCTATCGAAACACATATAACAATGTAGATGAGGTAAATGCAAAATAATGCCAATATATCAAACCAACAACTACACACTACTTCAAATAAAGGAAAAGAATTTTATAGATAAATCTAAAGCAAAGTTGAATAAAACATAAACACACAAATGGAAACAAACATATACATATATATATATATATATATATATATAATATTTCAAGAAAAAAAACAATATTCGGTCACATTAGGATAATAAATTTATTTCCATCCTGTTAAAAGCATTGATATGAATCAAAGACTCTAAAATAATTTTTAATAGGACTTCATCAGATCCAATAAGAAAATAAAATAAAATTATATATATATATATATATATATATATATATGCAAAAAAAATTACAAGACACACATACACAGAGAAAAAATAATTATAAGTGAAATCCCAAACCAGTCCAACACACACACACATGCACACAATGTATTGAATATCAAAAGTAAATGAGAGGTAAAATGACTCATTCTCAAAAAAAAAAAAAACTCATTCTCAGAAAAAAGACTTGCATTCATAAAAAAACCCATAACCAACTGAAAACCATTCAAACTACAAACACTAGTGAGTTCAAGTCTCATTGAACACCCTATTAACAAGGCCTTGTGCCATACATGTTCTCTGATGAAAGCATCCAGCTGGAAACATGCACATATGTAAGAACAAAATAAATAAATAAATTCTAAGAAAATATAGATCTACTCATTTTGAAATATATTTATTCTCTCTTTTGCAAACACTCTAATCTCTCTCTCTCTCTCTCTCTCTCTCTCTCTTTATATATATATATATATATATATATGATTACATATACATGAATGTTCATACATACATATATATATACATACATACATATACATAAATGTATATATATACATAAATCCATTGTTGAAAATTGTAAATTTGGTAGTTAATGTCTGCTCGAAACTGATCGGCTGTTTTGAAGTTGTGTTGTTAGCACCCACCCTTACTGTTATTTAAGTGAGACCCACAAAGGTTCTCCCTCTTCTTTTGGGTTTTTTTTCAGCATGAGTAGAAGGCTCTGTTAGGCTCTCTCCTTTTGCTTTGCGAGATCTTGTTTATTTGCCTTTGACTTTAAGCAGTTTTTCCTTAAGGAAGGTAGCTAGAGTAAAATAAGCCCATTAGTCGCATAGGCTAAGCCTCTTTTCCATGCAGGGTTTTTATTGTTACTTGTTGAAACAATAAGCCTACTGCAGATTATTTGTGGTTTTTGGTATGCTGTTCCCTTCAAAAGAACGTTGAGTCTAAGGTCTGGAAGTAGTATTATTGGACTTTTGCTGACAAAGGAAGATGTTGGCCAGGTCATAAAATGTGGCAAAAATCTCCATAGGCTCAGGACAAGAAAATTCGAGTTGAAACAAAGATATTCAACTCTAAGGGAGGGAAGTGGCGGTCTACTTGATGTTCACTAAAAGAAATAGTAAACTTTGTTTTCAACAAGTCTACACAGGAAACTAGAACACGATTGTCCAAGTTGATTCTACACAAGAAGGAGACGCTGAGAAGAAGAATAAGCCCTTAAAATTGGCTTCAAAATGAACTTTGACATAAAATACCAAAGAAAGGTATTTTATCATTCACAAAAGTTAAACTGACTGTAGGTGGTTGCTTCGAGCAAGTCAGTCATATTTCTTTATACCCTTCTTTTTTGGGGGTTATAATATTGTCATTACTTGAATGTATATAATTTTTGTTACCTTAAATCCAATGTTTTCGACAAGCATAGGAAAATATGCAAAGCTGATTTTGTAAAGTTTATTTCTCTTGAAATAAATTACTTTATGGGAACTGGTTATTTTTCTTTTCAAGAAATATAGACACACTCTTCTTTCAGGTAACAAAAGTAAGTTTCCCTTCTCTCTTTTTTATCTCCTTTATTTTTATACTTTTCTCTCCCCTTTTGCCAGGCCTGAGAGTTACTGCTAGATAATTTCTTGGGCTGGGTAGAGATAAAGTTTACTCAATTTGGGTAACTTAATATCAACTAATATTCAGATAAATTTAACTTTTCGTATGTTGGTTGTTATAATTTAAGACCTAAAAAATAGCACATTTTTTAATTGAGTACGATTTCTCCTACTACATTCTATCATTCTTGTCAAGTAAAACTCAACAGATGTAATTCATTATAAATTTATTTCAACAATCTGTTTACACAGACTGTATCCCCAGATGGCAAACAATATTTCATGGAGTCAACATAAATAAATATAACCATATATATATATATATACTCAAAAATATACACATACACAAACATATATATATATTAAAATGCATGTGTGTAAGTGTGTGTAAAAACGTATGCATATTTACATATATACATATACGTGGTGCCTTCAATAAGTTTCCAGACTTTTTTGTACAGGCATTTAAGATTGTCATAGATTCTTGAAAATTTAGTATGTTATTACTATACATCTTATGAGATGACTGACCAACTTTTATGATTTCAGGTTCAAATGAACAGCTACAGCAGCAATTGGAATACACCCTATTAAAGCCTGATTATTACAGCTGGTGAATTTCAAAAATGCAATCTGAACATGATGACACTTTAGAAGAACGATATGCAATAAAATTGTGTTTTAAACTTGGAAAAAATGCCACAGAAACGTATGGAATGCTTCAGACTGCTTTTGGAGCATCTTGCATGAATCGAGCATCAGTTTTTGAGTGGCATAAGAGATTCAAGGAAGGCAGGGAGTCTATGAGGGATGATGAGAGGTATGGGAGGAGTAAGGAAGTCAATACACCAATATACATATATATATATATATATATATTCTTACATTTAGGGAGAAATGGAAGGTTTTGGTGAATCTGACAAGATGATAAAAATAAGTGGAAAAGAGTTTAAATCAAATGCTTACAATGGGTTTTTCTGTACCCACAAATATATGTATATATATTTACAGGGTGGAACGATAAAATTGTCGCCCTAGAAAAGACGACATGATTCTATTTCTGTTTAATGAAAACCAGTTTTCTTTTTTTGTTGCAGACCATCTACTAGTTGGTCAGTTGTGTACAAATCCCAAGAGTGATAGGAGCCTTCTATCATGTCTGAAAGTGACACAATGTTCAACAAGTGAGATCAGAGGTGCACCACTGTACAACTCATGCTCTCTACTGATCCAAGTTAGGACAATAGGACCATTGCCAGCATCCTCAAAATGCAAATCCGGATGGTTCAATGCTTGAGGGCACAGCTCAACGCATCGGACGACCCTTTGGAGGTGGTGGAGTGGAAGGACACAGCCAAGAAGATCCAGACCAAGGAGTTCATCAAAAAGATCCAGGTAATCATTGATGAAACTACCCAGCGGCCTATTTAGCAGATTGCCAGAGATTTAGGCATCTCACACACAACTGTGAATGCATGTATGAAGGAGGACTTGAAGTGTAGCTCCTACAGGCGCCAGATAAGCCAGATCTTAACTGAGAAGACAAAGAACCTTATGCTAATCAAGTCAGGCCTCCCTCCTCCCCCAACCTGAACCTGCTGGACTACTTCGTTTGGTCATACGTCGAGAACATCACCAACATGACCTCCCACAACACCAAACCCAGTCTGATCGCTGCCATCAGCCAAGTATTTGCTGAGCTCCTGTCAGCGCTTGTAGAAAAGGCATGCTCCCAGTTCCGGAACCGTATCGAGACGGTGATTGAGACTAAAGGCGGCTACTTTGAATATATGTCAGCTCTACTAGAAAATCAAGTTACCTGAATTGATTTTTTCCAATAAAAATTTTAAATAAAGTTGTAGTGTTGTTTTCTTTAGGATGACAATTTTGTTGTTTCACCCTGTACATACTGAAGCCTGGCAGTCTTCCATTGTAACGGTTCTCCGTGCCACTGGATCAAGACTTCCCAGGCCAAGAGAGTGGGATTGCCCCTGTGCACTGGTCTTCTCACTATAAAACTTTCACGCACAGGTCAGTTTTGCAACTCATAATGCTTGGATACCTTCCTCTTTGACCTGCATCAACTCACAGCAAAGACGAGGAGCCTGCAAACTCTCTTCCAAGAGGTTCTCTTTGCTGATGACTGCGCACTAGTGGCCCATGCAGAACAAGACCTGCAGCAGATGCTGGACCGCTTCTCTGAGGTATCCAAGCTCTTCGGCCTGACAATCAGTCTTGGAAAGACAGAGGTGCTCCACCAACCTGCAACATACACCCCTTCCCCCCACTATCTCCATTGAAAACAAACCACTTACCAATGTAGAACATTTCAAATATCTGGGGAGCACCATATCCTGTGATGGCTCTTTGGACAGAGAATATGACACAAGAATCAGCAAGGCAAGTCAGGCGCTGGGCAGTCTCCGCAATCGAGTGCTCAGCGAACACAACATCTGGCTATCTACGAAACTGAAGGTCTACAATGCTGTAGTTCTTCCCTCCCTCCTCTATGGTTGTGTGACATCAATACTGTTTAAGACTCTGTGCCTCTGAGCTGGGGCTGCGGAGCCACCTCCGTGTTCATAAATGAGTTGCAGAACGCAAATGTCATCATCGGATCTGATGGACAACCACCAGTAATATCTAGATATATACATAAAAAGGTTTAGTATAGGCTTAAGTAAGTATACATTGTGCATCAGCTTCCTTGATTTTTTCTTGTCATTGTTTGCAGTCAAATAGTTTGTCTGATGAGACATGACTGAAAAAAGGGTCTTTTTTTAGAAATTACAATGTATGGTCTACTTACAGCTATTCTAAAATATATACATGCATATATATGTACATTTATACATACACATATATATTCATTCACATGTATATACATACACATATTTATAAATAGATATATATACTTATACATTTATCTATATACAGACATATACAGGGTCAGGCCAAATGATCTGACACACCTGATTTAAATCCGTGCGATTTTTTTCTCTGGGGATACCTCAAGTCAAAGGTATACAGTAATCGCCCTCAATCTATTGAACATCTTAAAGATGCAATTTGTCAAGAAATTACTGCCATTCCACATGAAATGACCCGCCGAGTTATAGACAACTTTTGTGAACGCCTTCGACAGTGTGTAGACAATAACAGATACCATTTGACTGATTTAATTTTCAAAACCTAATGAAACAGAATGGCATTATATGTACTTTTCGAAAATAAAAACACTTTTTTGTTTCTTTACTTTATTTGTCTTTTATTAAACCTACAAATGTGTCAGATCATTTTGCCTGACCATATATATATATATATACTGATATGTATGTACACATAACGCATGTATTCATATATATATTTTTTGTTTTGTTTAAAAAAACAGAAATTTAGAAATAGTAATCCATTTCCATATATATATATATATATAATTTAGCATTAAATAACCATCAAGGGTTGATATGCCATTAAACCAAATAACCTTATCTAACCTAAGCCTTTTTGTAGCCCTTCCAAACACTGCTTTTTCTTGTAACAATATGTATATAATTCTACATTGGGAGACATTTGTATACTCTTTCTTTGTAATACTACCTGCATTTATAATGTACATATGAAATATTATGCATTCTTGTATGTGTAATTGATTGATTTTAACAACACATCATCAAGGGTTATTTTATGTCAAGAAGATAGGGAATCATTCATCGTATCTTCATATTTATACTTTTGTATAGTTGTTTCATAAGAGATTTTTTGGCACACAGTCCTATCAAATACAAATAATTCTAAAACAGATCAATTGGACCCAGAAATGAGATTCTGACCTCAAGTGGATATGGGAGTAATAGCTATAAAGGAGAACTCCACACTCCCCAGATCTCCAAACCTGGATCCTCATCATCAGATGCAGTTTAGTGTCATACCCAGGACACCCCTTTTTTGGGGGGTGGGGGTCTTAACCCTCTGCAGAGGATACAATCAGCTTATTTTAAACACTACAGACAAGGCTAATGTGTAATTGAGTTTTTGGCTTTCCTTCTTGAGTACAGTATTGGAATATTATGGATATACCAATGCTACTGGAGATTGGTATAATGGTTAGAGAGTTCGCTAATGACCCGGGAGATCAGGGTTCAATCCTAGGTTGAGTCATACCAAAGACTCAAAAAATGGTACTTGATGTCTCCTTGCTTAACACTCAGCATTATAAGGTACGGATTAAGGGTAAAGTGTAGCAATCCAGGGAAAGGAGTAGTACTCTTGGTGTAGTAGTTATCGAAAAGGGAGCCTTCGGGTCACCCAACAATGCTAATATCAGTCCTTCCACTCACCAAACATACTAATGACAGTAAATAACAGTCAAATTAATAATAAGGATAATCATTGACAAATATTTATCCCAAAAATAGAAATGAAAAAAAATATTTTTAAACATCATAGTTGATTTTCCTTTAAAATTTCTCGGTACCAATTCAATTCTGTGATTCAGGTAAATTTCTAAGAGATTGTACTTTAATATGATATAAGTGGGGAATAAAAGATAATCCATTTGTATTAGTCACACTGCACTTCTTTTGTCATAATCAAAAATACTATTCTATATTCTGATCGGTGATATTGAAATTAATGGTGATTGAATGATCTCTTCATTGCTCTTGCTCACTTGTATACAGTAACTAAGCAACCATAAAACAACAAGAAACATTACAAAAACTGAAGCTCAATAGCTGGGAGGTAGATGAGGTGAATGGGTTGGAGTGAGATAGATGTGGAAGTGGGTGCTAGTGAATTAAGGCTGCTATAGAAAGATCCTATCAATTTTTCAATATAGTCAAATGATGTCACTGGAACTAGAAAACCTCATAACCATGGCTACCTGTACAACAAAACAGACAACTTTAGTGAGCTCAATCAGTTAGTTATGCTAATAAGCCAAGAATAAATTAAAAAGTATATTTTGTCAGGTATTAAAAAAATGCTAGGGTGAGTCAAAAGTTTTGCAATATTTCAAGCTACCAGGCTGAGTTGAAAGTTTTTTTTTAACTTTCACCAATGATTTTTGATAACTTGTGTCTCTCTGTTATATCATTAACAAGCAGGGATAAGCTGGCATTATTTATGTATTATAACAAGCAGGTTTGGTTTGGTTTCTTTGGTTAATGGCATATCAACCTTTGTAGGTTATTTAATGCCAAAGCCATTCTCCTAGAATAGTGGTACTATTTAACCCATAGCTTGGAGGATAAGGGGGTTCATACCTTTCCCAAGGGTATTTGACCGAAGTTGAACGTAATAGCGCGACTGGAGAATGAACTTGCTTACTACGATTCCACAATCCATCGCTTTAACCATTACACCAGGAGGACACCCCCCCCAAAAAAAACAAGCAAGAATAAGCTGGCATTACCAATGTATCATTAACAAGCAGAGATAAGCTGGCATTACCCATGTATTATAACAAGCAGAGATAAACTGGCATTACCCATGTGTAATTAACGAGCAGGGATAAGCTGGCATTACCCATGTATTATAACAAGCAGAGATAAACTGGCATTACCCATGTATAATTAACAAGCAGGGATAAGCTGGCATTACCCATGTATTATAACAAGCAGAGATAAGCTGGCATTACCCATGTGTAATTAACAAGCATGGATAAGCTGGCATTACCCATGTATTATAACAAGCAGAGATAAGCTGGCATTACCCATGTGTAATTAACAAGCAGGGATAAGCTGGCATTACCCATGTATTATAACAAGCAGAGATAAACTGGCATTACCCATGTGTAATTAACAAGCATGGATAAGCTGGCATTACCCATGTATTATAACAAGCAGAGATAAGCTGGCATTACCCATGTGTAATTAACAAGCAGGGATAAGCTGGTGTCACGTGATGGCTCACGTTGAACTAAAATTATCTAGCAGTCAAAAAGTGACCGTTATGAGAGAATGGGGGTCACACAGATGTTTGCACCTAAGTGACCTTGGGTCGCCGGACATCGGAAGGGGAAGGAGAAAATGAAGCAAAATGATTGGCGGGGGACCCCAAACGGAAGTGGGGTTCCCTTCCCCTCAACGGAAGAAAAATACAAAATAAAAAAAGGTAGTTTTTGGACAAGTCTCGTGGCAGACGGACGATAGCCATTTCACTCCGGGCTAAGGACAAAAGACTGAGACATGAGAGACCTGAGTCTCTCAAGCCAGCATTAAAAACAGTACAAAGTCCATTAGCCCGTGAAAGAAGAGAAATTCTCCAGTGGAACCCCGTCAAAAAAATAAGATAAGTAACTTTGGGACATTCTTCCTTTACACCCAAATTTTGTTTACCATTCTCTCTCAGTTTGAAAAAAAGGATAAAAGCCAAGAAAAGACATTTATATTCATGGACTATCCTATTATATATTTGTGACACTTTGAACATATATATGTATATAACCGTAGTAAAGAACTTGTGTATTTTAATTTTACCATGTGGTCTATGTTATTATTCCATGCTTTCCTTTCAGCTTCTATTCGCCTTATATTATCTTGCTTAGAACTGTCCAAATAATTCCTAAAGTATCACACGGGAAACCGGAGTTACCGACTACCACTGTAGCAATATTAATATGAAATTTGGAACCCCTTGCCAGCGGTGGCCAGTCTGGCCTTAAATTATTCCCTCACGTAATATGCCAGTTCTTATCTGCCTGAGAAAAGAACTCTGAACAGGACTTATTTCTGTAGGGGATCAAGTGCCAACCTGCCCCGTCTTCACACGTGCGAAAATAAAGTCCCATTTTGGGACTATCGCAATTTGCCTGCAGCAGACTTAAAATGGTGTCTCGTCCGGGGATATTTTAATCTTTTATTCCTGACCCCAGACCAGAAATGGGGGCTCGTTTCCGGAATGATTATTATTAATAATATTTATTGCTTGTAGTCGTGTGACAATTCCTGCCGTTTAAATCTACCCTGGGAGACCGTGAAAGGAAAAAAAGGAATATTGTTGAAACAGTCAAATTACTTGTTGATATAACTGTTTGAAAAATAAAGAAAAAATGGACAAAATAGAGAACTTTTTAAAAGAACCCTCCATGGAAAAGTTGGAGAGGCTGAGAAAAAGCGAGATAATAAAAATTGGCGAGAAGCTTGAGTTAAATGTTCAGAAAACTATGAGGAAACATGAACTCGTTATAAAAATAGCAAGACACATGGTCGACGAAAATGTTTTCGAGGAAGCAGTATTAGAAGAGCTACCAACGGAAATAATAAGAATGACTCCAGAAGAAATTGAACTGGAGAAAATTAAAATACAAGCACAAATGGAACTACAGAGAAATAAAATGGAACTGGAGAAAATAAAAATTCAGCAAGAAACAAGGCTGCGAGAAGTCGACTTGGCAATAAGAGGACGCAAAGAAAGCCATGACAGTTTCGAAGTAACGAAGCAAGCGAGGCTAGTCCCAAAATTTGAAGAAGCCAACGTGGACGGATACTTCGCACATTTTGAGCGAACCGCGCTAAATCTTGGATGGCCGAAAGAATGCTGGTCGATGCTACTCCAAACTGTGCTGACAGGAAAAGCACAGAGAGCATATGCAACTCTGCCGACAGAAAATTGCGCCGACTATGATTTGGTGAAAGCAGCGGTTCTTAAAAGCTTCGAGTTGGTTCCAGAAGCTTATAGACAGAAATTCAGAACACAGAGAAAAACTGAAAACCAGTCTTATGTGGAATTTCTGCGAGAAAAAGAGAATGCACTGGATAAGTGGTGTGACTCTAAGAGGATAGACGGAGACGCTGAGAAACTCCGGCAGCTAATATTAGCTGAAGAATTTTTAAACTGTGTGCCAGAAGAAGTCAGGGTTCACCTAAGTGAAAGAAAAACTGACGTGACCTATGAAATGGCTGCACTAGCAGACGAATACATCCTCACACACCGAAAAACAAAGGAAAAACCGTACACGGGAAGTAAAGTGAAATTCAAAGCTGAATTAAGTCCTGAAGGAAGACCTAAGGAAGAAAATAGAAGGACCTTCCAAAGTAGCAGCAGAACAGTAGTCTGCTTCAAATGCGGAAAGGCTGGTCACATAGCCATAAGGTGTCAGCTTGGAAAAGGTCCTGAAAGAAACCAGACCCAGCCGAGAAAACCTCAAGGAGCTGTAACAACACCAAGAGGGAACCAGTCCTATCGACCCTGGACGAAAAAAGGGATGATAAAAGGCCCACACGGAGGACCAGTGGAAGTCTCAATTTTACGAGATACCGGAGCATCTCAGTCGTTACTTCTACGAAATAAATTACCTAAAAGGGTAATAGAAGCAACACGTGAGACTGTGATGATAGAGGGTATCGGCGGAAAGAGGGTAAAAATACCGCTGTGTAAAATAACCCTAAAGTCCCAGTGGAAAGATGGACCAATTAAAGTTGGTGTGGTAGACAAGCTACCTATGAAAGGAATTTCCCTCATACTGGGAAATGAAGTAAAAACTAAAAAGTGTCACCCGGAAAAGATGGCGAAAATAAGCACCATAAATGAAGATGGAAAGATGGCGAGAATGAACGCCAAACATGGAAAAAAGATGGCGAAAATGAGCGCCAAAAATGAAGAAAGAAAGATGGCGAGAACGAACGCCCAGCATGAAGACAAGATGGCGGCTGAGCCACGTGCGAGATATAAACGACACAGTCGCTCGCAAAGTGAGAAGGTGGAAAGAAAAGAAGTGAACCTTCCACCCCTCAATAAACAAGAAGATAAAAGGACCAGTCGTCAGAAAAAGGATGAAGGTCCAACGAATAATAGGAATAAATTCCCTAATACTTATCGAGAGGATAAGAGGAAAATAAGAGGACCCTCACAAGTGGCTACGAAAGAAGAATTTAAGAAGGGCGACGAAGTCCTGCTACTATCATCGAATAAAGGACCCCACTGTGGTGGAAGATATATAGGTCCCTACGTAATATCACAGAGAATAGACAAGAGGACATACAGAATTGATACCAACGAGGGAAAGAAGAAGACACAAGTGTGTCACACAAACAAATTGAAGAGGTATGTCCGTCAAGAAGGCCAACCTCGAAAAATTGAGAACTCAGCAGTGCCGAATAAATTCGAGGAAAAATTAGGCCAATTGTCTGTTTCGGAGAGAGAGGGCTTATAAAAATTAATAAAAAGGTACCCAAGTTTATTTCTCTAACGCCCCACAAAAATGTAGTAGCAGAATATTCTTTCATAGTTGTTGAGAGAAAGAGAGAAAGAGAGAGAGAGAAACTAAAGGAAATGAGGAATTCTCGTCCCCAATGTTGAAATATGAGATGGACGAGAAAGTGGTTCGTCAACAAGTGACGAATAGGGGAAAGAGAGGAAAGAAAAGGAAGTTTTCTCCCCAAAGCTTGACAATTAAAATTATAAAGTCGTTAAAAGTGACGAAGAAAGAAAGAGGGAGTTACCTCCTCAAGGTTTGAAATATGATACGGCCAAAAGCCGATAGAGAAAAAGAAAGAAAGGAAAACAAGATTAAAGAAAAAGAAAAGGGAGAGAGAGAGAGAAAGAAAGAGAAGAGAAATTGTTTTCCCCTATAGTGAAAATTAGGAAGGACGAAAAAAAAGAGGGAAAGGAAAGAATTCGTCAAAGCGTGAAGAAGAAAGGGGATGAAAGAAAAGTAAAGTGAGAAAAAAAAAAGTGAAAGAAAAGGAGAAAGAACAGTGAATTGAATTGCCTTTTTTTTTCTATGGTATTTCTATTCATCTCCCTTTCTTCTCTTAAGCAGGGAGGTGTCACGTGATGGCTCACGTTGAACTAAAATTATCTAGCAGTCAAAAAGTGACCGTTATGAGAGAATGGGGGTCACACAGATGTTTGCACCTAAGTGACCTTGGGTCGCCGGACATCGGAAGGGGAAGGAGAAAATGAAGCAAAATGATTGGCGGGGGACCCCAAACGGAAGTGGGGTTCCCTTCCCCTCAACGGAAGAAAAATACAAAATAAAAAAAGGTAGTTTTTGGACAAGTCTCGTGGCAGACGGACGATAGCCATTTCACTCCGGGCTAAGGACAAAAGACTGAGACATGAGAGACCTGAGTCTCTCAAGCCAGCATTAAAAACAGTACAAAGTCCATTAGCCCGTGAAAGAAGAGAAATTCTCCAGTGGAACCCCGTCAAAAAAATAAGATAAGTAACTTTGGGACATTCTTCCTTTACACCCAAATTTTGTTTACCATTCTCTCTCAGTTTGAAAAAAAGGATAAAAGCCAAGAAAAGACATTTATATTCATGGACTATCCTATTATATATTTGTGACACTTTGAACATATATATGTATATAACCGTAGTAAAGAACTTGTGTATTTTAATTTTACCATGTGGTCTATGTTATTATTCCATGCTTTCCTTTCAGCTTCTATTCGCCTTATATTATCTTGCTTAGAACTGTCCAAATAATTCCTAAAGTATCACACGGGAAACCGGAGTCGCCGACGGTAGCAATATTAATATTATTACAACTCAGACCTATAGGCCCGTATTCTTCTATTATCGGAAGGGAAAGAAGTTTAGTGGCCTGGTGGGTGTGTGATAGTGTGAAATTTTGGACCCCTTTGCCAGCGGTGGCCAGTCTGGCCCTAAATTATTCCCTCACGTAATATGCCAGTTCTTATCTGCCTGAGAAAAGAACTCTGAACAGGACTTATTTCTGTAGGGGATCAAGTGCCAACCTGCCCCGTCTTCACACGTGCGAAAATAAAGTCCCATTTTGGGATTTTTGACATTTTGCCGTCACACTGGCATTACCCACGTATTATAACAAGCAGAGATAAACTGGCATTACCTATGTGTAATTAACAAGCAGGGATAAGCTGGCATTACCCATGTATTATAACAAATTAACACAATAATGTACCAGTCTTATTTTTAAAATCAGAAAATGATTGGAGTATGAAGAATATTTATTACAATTAAATCAATGATATTTAAAAAAATTAACTTCTTGTTTAAACAAAATGTTCTTCAATATTTAAAGATATAACAGATATAATGTGCCAATGTTTTTTTTCCATTTTGATTCAATAATTTTTCCTTTCTTTAAAACTATTTTATGCTTAGAATTATTCGAGTGGATAAAAAGTCTATTTTTCAACAAACTTTTTTATCGATCTTGGTTCAAGTTTTTCACTTTGAAATTACCTATAAAAAAATGAATAAAACAGCTTCTAAAATATGTATTTATGAAAAGAATAAAAAACATCCCCCCAAAAATTTGTATCAGTTGGCCAGTTTTTTTCCATCTTATTTCATCTTGTTTTTATAAAAGTATATTCCACTTAAAATTGATCAAATGTATGAAAAAATGTAAGTTGTTTATTTCAAGTAAGGAAGACAAAAAGTGATTTCATTTCACAAAAAATATTTGTAATTTTAAAAAAATTTATTTCTTTATTGCCCGTATATTGAAAATGAATAAATAATCATGTGAAAATTCACAAATAATATCTGCAATTTAATTTATTTATTTTTTGCAATTTATAACAATTTACAAGAATTCATTTTTAGTTTTATCAGTTTCAATTTTTTGCCATGGTTCATAAAAAAAAAAATTTAATTTTTTTTATAATGAAGTTTGTTTATATCGTATGAAGCAAAAAGAATGTATATAGGCAAAAATAATATTTTGAATGAAAATAAAAAAATATAAAAATAATTACACAGAAATGTAATACTTAACTTTGGGAATCACATAAGATTAAGTTTCATTTAAGAATTAGATAATTAAATTGATCAAAAACGAAAAATACTTTGCTGATTTGAAATTTCTTTGGAAGTAAAAAATCTGCCGATTTTGTTTGAAGTGAAAGTGAATGAAAAAGTAACTCACAATAATTTGTCCACAGATCTAATTTTATCAGCTTTATTTTCGTTTCATATGATGAATGATATGATAAATGATACAATTCATGATACAATAAAAATAATATAATCAATATTATTTTTATTCTATCATGAATTGTATTATTAATTGGTCTTTCATACCAAATTGTGGCTTTCTATGTCTAGCTTCTAAGGGTGTCTATAGGCTTCAGACACAGACAAACATAATCAACTTTATTAAGTAGAATTGATACAACTTGTTCTACGATTTTAGATGAATTATTTATTCATTATTTTCTCATGATTATTAATGTTTTTTTTTTTTATTTTACACTTTTGATAATGAGTGGTCAAAAAATTGAAGTTAGAGTCATTTTATGCTACCTAAGGGGGAAAAAAAGTGCCGGGGCAGTAGCAAAAGAAATTAAGGATGTAAAAGATCCAGGAACTGTCAACAAACATGTAGCATAAAACTGGTTTTGGCATTTCCAGGGAGGTGATAACTGCCTCAAAGACACATCAAGATTAGGAAAACCTTCAGTTTTGGAAGATGAGATTTTGCTGGAAATGGTTAAATAACAGCCAAGCACAGGCACACTCCTAAATTGTCAGTAGAACTTGGTCGTTCACAAAGCACCATTAATCAACACTGCCATAAACTTGGGCTTAGAAATAGACACTGAAATGCTTGAAATATCGCAAAACTTTTTACTCACCCTAATAGTTTATGATTCCAAAATCTCAAATAAATCTGATAAAATATTTGCACCCTCGAGCATTTGGTGCAGGTTTGTAAGTTATTTGAACCAATTATCAATTATCTAATACAAAATAATCTTTCTACTTTTCAAGATGTCATTGTACTTCAATTATTATGTTAGTAGAAACAAACACACCTCACATTTACCAAGAGTCAAGTAGATTAATTCATGATAAAGAAGATAATTTACTTATTTTTGCTATTTTATCAACATTATCCATCTTGACAGTAAGTGCCCCCCCCTCGCTGAGGGGTAAGACCCCCCTCCACCAAAAAGAGTATTCTAGGTATGACACGAAACTACATCTGATGGTGAGGCTCCAATTTTGGAGATCTAGGATGTATGGAGTACCCCTTCATTGCTATTACTCCCAGGTCCACTCTGACCCAGTGTGGTTGTAACTGTTCAGGTCCCTTCTAGGAGTCAAATAAATCTGTTTGAAAATTATTTGTATTTGATAGGAATACTTGATGCCATATAACTGTAAATCATCTATATTAAGAATAGTTATTTGAAACTATAATAGTTAACTGAGGATTATTATTAGTTACTAGAAACCATATAAATGTATACAAATAAAGGACTATTATTAAATAGAAATAATTACTTGAAACCATATAATTATTAGTATTAGATAGGAATACTTGAAATAATACAACTATGTGCAAATTATTTGTATATTAGTTAGGAATATTTGATATTATAACTGTGTACAAAAACCTCTTCAGAAACACACAAAACAAAATATAAATGAACAATGAATGCAATTTCCTAACCTCTTGGCATAAAATAACACAAAACAGGTTGACATGCCATTAAAATCAATCAATCATTCTATATCAATTCAATATCAAGAAGAATTTACCAGTTTGCTATACCCAGCCAAATGGTTCGATATACAGTTACCCACATTTGATATGCCTACTCAACCCACGGGAAGGTTTTCACATCTAACATTTTTTGTTCCTCAGGAAAAAAAAGGACTTTCATTGAATAAAGAATCTAAGACAGGAATCTTTATATACATTAAAAACACAAAATAGTCATTTACTAAGCTCAGCTTAGTTGGGTACAAGGCTAGAAGTATGGGCAGCCAGTGAGAATTTGCTCACTGATGATCAAACCGTGTGACATGCCCCACGATACATATACAAACATTAGTTTGTAATTTTATATCCATTCATACATAAGATTATAATTTCAAGTTAAAATTAATCAATAATGAAAAAATTAGTTGGTTGGTTAGATTTTTTGACATATCAACCCTTGTGGGTTATTCAATACCCAATCCTGTTTATACATATATCATCATCATCATCTTGTCATACCATTGGCATGGATTTCCCTAACTCTTGCTCATGATTCCTCTCTATCATCCATTGCTTCCAACAGGTCTTCTAGACTACATCCTGCATCCATACAGAGCTGTTATATCGTTCAACATTTGCACATCAATGTGAAGAAGTCTATAGGAGAATGTTACTTATGAGTTCATCCTTACTTCTCTAGCAGTGTCTTGTTTGTCTAACTTGTATGGTTTTTGAGATGGGAGGTAGGTGGCCGTACAGCTGCTGTTTTATAGGATGTTGCTTTCAGGATTTGTTCAATACAGCTTGTAGCATTCTTATGTAATTGCTTCTCAAGCCTTTTCTTGATATGCTTAGTCAGCATCTATGTGGTGCATCCATATAGTAGTATAGACATGACTGCTGAGTGGAAAAAATTGCATTTTACTTTATTGGACAGGTTTGACTTCTATATGACCGATAACCGATTGATAGCAGTCTATGTCTTCGCAAGTTGCATGAGATACTGCTTCTGAGGTAAGGGAACTTGTCCACTAGTTTCAGAGAACCACTATTTAGTGTGGAGATTTTTAAACAAATAAGTTGTAGGCAACATTTTAAACAAGTCAGAACTCATTTGTTTGCACACAGTTAAATGATTTCAAGTATTCTGATCAAACACAAATAATTCTATTTACTATTAATCATTTGTTTGCACACAGTTAAATGATTTCAAGTATTCTGATCAAACACAAATAATTCTATTTACTATTAATCATTTGTTTGCACACAGTTAAATGGTTTCAAATATTGCTATTTAACACTAATAATTTTATTCAACATTATTCATTTGTTTGCACACAAATGGTTTCAAGTATTGCTATGTAACACTAACAATTCAACATCAGTCATTTGTTTGCACACAGTTAAATGGTTAAACAGCTCTATTTGACCCATAAATAGAACTACCACCCCAGATCAGAGTGACCCTGAGAGTAATGGTAATGAAGGGGTACTCCACATTCCCCAAAACTTCAGGACTAGAGCCTCACCATCAGATGATTTAGTGTCATATCTAGGACATTCATTAGGTGGTCTTACCCCTCTGCATCTCAGTTGATTAAGGAAATAAGAACATCCATGAAATTAGACATTGTTTTTATAAAAATAAAATTAAATTAATTAAATAATTCCATAACTGAACAGTTAGAAATTACTTGGGTGAGTCAAAAGTTTTCCTATATTTTGCTACTGTTAATTCGCGGTGTGTATATCAGCAATGGTTAGTAGTACCGTGGTAGTCAGTGTGCTGACATGTTGTGCAATGTTTCAGTAGGTGTGTCTGATTTGAAAGTCACACAAATGAATGTGCAACAGTCTATTTCAAAAACTCACGCTTTATGTCTTTAAACTGGGCCATAATGCTGCGGACACAACCAAAAACATTTGTTGCGGGAAAGGCGATATGAGCATGATTGATCACAGTACTATCATCAGATAGTTGAAGAAATTTTACTCTGGTGGCAAAAACCTTGACAATCAGGCAAAATCAAGTAGGGCAAAAACTGTGGATTCTGAAGCTGTGCTTCAAGTCATAAAAGCAAATCTGGCAAGTAGCACTTGGAGAGTATCAGGAGTCAACTTCATAACCTTGTCAACTTCATAACCTTGGCAAAAACATACAGAGTGCTCAAACTATGTCTCATGCTACCAAAATATTGAAAAACTTTTGACTCACCCTAGTAAATAATTTTTCCCCAAAAATTAATGATACTTACTTGTATAGCTCCTATGATAAGAAAATAAAAGTTTGCAATCCTTTGAAATTGTTCAAATAAGTTCTTTGGTATAAAATTCCATAATGTATACTGAAATAGAAAAGAATACATTAATTAAACGATGTTCAATAGGAAGATAATCTCTAAATATCATATAAAGTAAGTAAAGTTAGTGACCTTAGTTGAGAGTGACCCAAAGGCTCCCTTTTCAATAGCTACTACACCGAGGTGTAAGGGAGGGCACTACTCCTTTCTCTGGATTGCTCCACTTTACCCTTGATCCTCACATTATAATGCTGAGTGTAAGGTGGTATCAAGTACCATTTTTGAGTCTTTGGTATGACTCGACTTAGGATTGAACCCCGAGCTCTCAGACCATTGACGAACACTCTACTCATGTCATCATCATCATCATCATGTCGTGTTGGTAGCACGGATATCCCTAATCCTCTCTCGCCACTTTTCCCTATCGTTCATCGCCTCTGGCAGGTCTTCCGGACTACATCCCGTATCCTCACATAGTTGCTGAATGTATGTTCGTGCTGGTCGTCCTGCTTTTGCTCGGCCATATGTAGGGGTCCATAAGAGTACATCACTCCAGAAGTGTCCTGCATGTCTGGTTCGTCTAACTTGAATGGTTTTAGTGATAGGAGGCAGGTGGCCGTACAGTTGGTGTCTTGTGGGGTGTTGCCGCCAGAACTTGTTCAATATTGCTTGCAGCATTCTTGTGTAATTGCCATCTAGCTTCTTCACCAGCCATTTTGTTAGAGTCCATGTAGTGCAGCCATATAGCAGTATCGATGTGACCGCTGCCTGGAAGAAACTGCGTTTCGTTTAATCGGTTAGGTCTGATTTCCATATAATCGATAGCCTATTGATAGCTGTCCATGCTTTCGTTAACTTCGTGTCGATGTCCTTTTTACTTGATGAGACGCTGCTTCCTAGGTAGGTGAATTTGTCTACTAGTTTAAGAGGGGTTCTGTCTAGAGTGGAGATGTCCCCCGTTTGATTATAGCACATATATTCCATTTTGTGTGCATTGACATAGAGGCCGATGCCTGCGGCTGTTCGTTCTAAACTATGCAGTAGTGTTTCGGCTTGGTTGATAATCCCCTTTATTTATTATCATCAATGAGTTCAACAAATCTTTGTAATGATACATTATATATATATATATATATATATATATAGTTAATGACTAACTTAACACTATTTTGAGTGATAATTGACTCTTAAAAGCTAATTGACTCGTATTTGTGCTGTTATCTGGAAGTATGCACACAAGGAACATTCCTCACCCAGGAAGGCTTAGAACCTTTTAAATGATCCTCATACCAGGGTGTCCTGAATTCTGGTGGGGAAATCTTCATTTCTACATTGCTATTGCCAACTAGGCTGAGTTTTGTATATATCAACTCAACCACTCCACCACTGACAGGATGTGACACAAGGTCAATTTTTCTAAGTGGAGTAAATTTGGTTTGAATTCTAACTTTTCTTTCTCCTAGGCAGGTTGTCTAACCAAAGCTGAAGGACCCAGTTGGCCCAACTATTTTCAGGTAACTTGGTACACAAGAGATGGATTCATGCCTTTCTAAAGGGCATAGCATAAAGTGAAACACAGTCTTGTTCATGATTTGAACCTGCATTGCTGATTCCATTTTCCAAACCAAAACATTACACTAAGATTGGCCCAGCGGTTAGAGTGTTCGCCAATGGCCCGGGAGATCTGGGTTCAATCCCAGGTCGAGTCATACCAAAGACTTTAAAAATGGAACTTGATACCACCTTGCTTAACACTCAGCATTATAAGGTACGGTTCAAGGGTAAAGTGGAGCAATTCTGGGAATGGAGTAGCGCCCTCCCCTACACCTTGGTGTAGTAGCTATCGAAAAGGGAGCCTTCGGGTCACCCTCGACTATGGTCGCTAACTGTAACAAAACAAAAATAGTACATTGTAGAGGGAGTTCTATTAGAGAAATAAAGCATTTGCAACTTAATGATAATAATAATGCTTTTATAAAAAGAAAAAAAGTATATGTGCTCTGATTGAAGAGGCAGTCAAAGTAACATTAGATTTAACCCAATCAGGTTGCATTGTTGCTAAGCAATAGAATAGATAATAGATTACAAGATTTTCATTTCCAGCCACAAGCACAGGGTGGAAGTCTCATGGCCATGGGGAGCTAAGAGTTCTTGGGTTTAACCCAGTATTGAATTACTATTTGTAAAATTTATATAATTAATTAGAAGTAGATAAATAAATAAATAAAAGGAAGTAAATCAGTTCATTGGCCAAGTGAGTAAGTGTTCGCCAATGATCCAGGAGACCGGGGTTCAATCCAAGGTCGAGTCATACCAAAGACTTAAAAAATGGTACTTGATAACTCCTTGCTTAACACTCAGCATTATAAGATACATATCAAGGGTAAAGTGGAGCAATCCAGGGGAAACGAGTAATGCTCTCCCCTACACCTTGGTGTAGTAGCTGTTGAAAAGGGAGCCTTCTGGTCGCCCTCAATTACAGACGCCAACTTTACTTTACTCTAAAATTAGTTTTTTATTGTTATGGTTTTATTGTTAAATTATAATGATTAAGCTACAAACACAACATTATTAGTTATTTATTGTATTTTTATCCTGTCTCAGTTGTTATATCCATAAAGTTTTGGCTACTCTACTTTCTAACTTTTTTCAGGCGCCTTTTATCATTGTAATCATTCGGGAATTTCAAACACAACTCATTATTCAATCCACAGGAGTAGATTGTTCTCATTCTGCTATCCATACATTGGGTATCTCATATCAATTATTTAGCCCTTATTTAGCCATTTTTCTTTCTGCTAAAACTAAGTCAAGAGACTGAACACACAATTACAATGAACACTTTTACCTATAAGGCCATTGTCCCATGGAAGAATTTAAAGATCATTTTTTAGAGTCAAAGACCTAACGTCCTTTTGTCTGCCTATTCAACAAGAGTATGTATATTTTTTGGGTGGGGGGAAAGGGGGATATTATGATTAATTTGAAAATTTGATTGGAAATTACTTTATTGCTCAAACAAAAACCTTGTTACAATGTACTATTTTTGCTGTATTGCAGTAGCATTCATACAAAAGTCAGATCTTTATAATCGAGGTGGTGTAGCTACAATTGGCTAAAAAGAAAACCTATCTTAATAACTGACACCTGCTTTGGTACTAAGCCAACAAATTTGGTTGGCATACTTATTGGATACAAGGGAAAGGTTTTAAAATAAATTATTAAGTTCCTCATGGAGAAAGAAGTGCTCTCATTAAGAAGAAGTTTCAAACAATATACAATTATCAGTTAGAAGCCATTTTGCTTCAAGATGTAACAAATCATATAAAATTTAAATTTCTAAACCTCAAAAGAAAAAAAACAAATTGTCTAATCAAAATAATTATGTACATCTAATTAAACATTACTAATTAGGCTGATAAGTTTGGTTTAGTTTCTTTGTTTAATGGCATATCAACCTTTGTAGGTTATTTAATGCCAAAGCTATCCTTCTAGAAGAACAAAACAATTCAGTTTAGCATAAGCACATAGTTTAAATGTCAAAACAGTTCTATTTCAAACAATTCAGTTTAGCATAAATACACTGTTTAGTTTTATTTGACCCCTAGATAGGACCCCACCACTCTGAGCAAGAGCGGACCAGGAAGTAATGGCATTAAATGGTTACTCCGCATTTCCCAAAGCTCCAACATTACTGGAGCTTCACCATCAGATTATTTAGTGTCATATCAAGGACACTCATTGAGAGAGTCTTACCTCTCAGCAGAGATGCAGTCAGTGTATTCTACAGCATCACCCGACTGGGCCACAGACCACTTGTCGGGGGAGTTTTACCCCTCTGCAGAGATGCAGTTGGTGTATTCTTTTATATCAAAAATTACTGCTTGCAATTTTTTGATGTAGATGGTTTCTTGACCTTGTATCCTATGTAGACTGGTACTTCAACTAGTTTATTATAACTTCACAGAAACATAAGTTACAGAATAATATTGAATATACATTTTTGCCAAACTGTTCAAAATTAATAATGATAGTTATAATTCAGAAGAATCTAATTGATAAAAACAATTAAATAATACATGGACATATTGAATCCCCATGGCAACAGTGGTCCATGATGATAATGGTGCTTCTGTTTAGGAAGGAATGAAGGATTCTAATTAAAACTCCAGAGTTATATTTATTATACCAAGAACATGGATAATTAAAAATTGTTTTATTCTTTTGCAGGGTTATACTACATATATATATATATATATATATATATATATATATATATATATATATATATCAAGAATATGGCTGATTAAGAAATAATGTTCTGCAAGGCAGAGACCACCGAAAAATTATCATTAATTTACAAATTGAATAAAAAATTGCTTTATTCTTTTGCTGGGTTACAATACATATATATATATATATATATCAACATAGGAAATGGATACAGTGATAGGAGTTCAAATCCTGGATGAGACTGTTTGCATTTCCCACAATGCAAATACACCTGGAAAAGGTATAAGTCCAACTATTTTCCATCCAGCTATAAGTACAAGTAGTGCATGCTGGGCTATTTAACCTTGGTATGGCAACTAGTTTTGGAGAAGGAAAATTCTGCATTCAAACCTGTTAAACTCCACTTCAAAATTGACCTTATGACACATCCAGCTCATACTGAGAGGTTGGTAAATTATATATACACAAACATAATGAGCATTTTAGTAATATATAAATATACAGATATTGGATGTATGTGTACACAGTTGCTTTGTGTGTGTGTGGTGGGTATGGAATGACAGTCTCCCAAAGTCAATAAAAAGAATCAACAAGTAAAAGTAAAAAGATTAAATTGATTTTAAAATTCTGAATAAGTCTTTCCATTCATTTTCATATCATTTATTCATTAGACAATGAACATTTTCTAAAAAATAATTATCTTATTTGATACTAGTCAAAGAAGAATATATGCGTATAGTTTTTTACCTATTCAAATTAAAATAGACACCAGCTTATGATCAAATAAACATCTGTCATACAGTTAATTATCTTTCATTATATTTCAGAAAATTATATATGTAGTAAGTATTATCTGAATATAATTATCTAATGCATCAATATTAGTCATGCTGTTTGATACAAACAAGAATCTCCTTTTATAATATCATCAACAAGAATGAAGTACTCTTACCTGTCTGCTTGAACAGATTTAAAATAGATAGAAAGAAAAGAAGTCAATAACTTGTTTTATCAACTTGTAAAACATAATATTTCATCTTCCAGGCAGCGGTTGTATTGATACTGCTATATGGATGCACTACATGGATGCTAACTAAACGGCTGGAGAAAAAAGTAGACGGCAATTACACAAGAATGTTGAGAGCAATATTAAACAAGTCCTGGCGACAACACCCCACAAGACACCAACTATATGGCCACTTGCCTCCCATCACAAAAACTATACAAGTTAGACGAACCAGACACACGGGACACTGCTGGAGAAGCAAGGACGAGCTCGTAAGTGATGTACTCCTATGGACCCCCACATATGGCCGTGCAAAAGCAGGACGACCAGCTCGAACTTACATACAGCAGCTATGTGAGCAGGCAGCGGTTGTATTGATACTGCTATATGGATGCACTACATGGATGCTAACTAAACGGCTGGAGAAAAAAGTAGACGGCAATTACACAAGAATGTTGAGAGCAATATTAAACAAGTCCTGGCGACAACACCCCACAAGACACCAACTATATGGCCACTTGCCTCCCATCACAAAAACTATACAAGTTAGACGAACCAGACACACGGGACACTGCTGGAGAAGCAAGGACGAGCTCGTAAGTGATGTACTCCTATGGACCCCCACATATGGCCGTGCAAAAGCAGGACGACCAGCTTGAACTTACATACAGCAGCTATGTGAGGACACAGGATGTGGCCCTGAAGACCTGCCAGAGGCAATGAATAATAGGGAGAAGTGGCGAGAGAGGGTCAGGGATATCTGTGCTGGCGGCACAACATGATGATGATGATGATGATATATATATATATATATATATATATATATATATATATATATTGATGAGTCAATAATCATTTGCAGAACTCAGTACATTCAACTTAAAAATAAAATATTACAAAAAGGTAGATTATCATTGACTCACCTTTATCTATCAATCTATGTGTGTGTGTGTGTGTGTGTGTGTGTGTAAACATAACCTGCCCAAACAGCATGATATTTCTTCTTTCTTTCTTTCTTTCTTTTTAGTGGTGTGGGTGGGTGGGAATTTAATGTGTTCAATGTCAAAGATTATTAATATATAGTTAAACATTAAATTCATAATTAAAAAAGATTAAAATGAATTCAATTAGGCTTCCAAGACAAACATATTCCCTGCACTAGTAACAGTTTCAGGTGACATTCTCAATCATCAGACACATAAGAAAGATTATACATAATCTTCTCATTTGAACACTCATCATATGCAAGTTAAATTTAAAAATCTAATAAGGAAAATAGTAAAATTTCCAAAAGAAATAATTTGCCAAAGTTGTTTTTAAGAGTTCTGTTCTTTTAGGTATATAATTTAAAAAAAAAAAAAAAAAGAAGAAAGACTGCTAAAGTCCATTACAAATGAAATTCAATTATTTTTTAGATAAATATGATATAAATGATAGACTAATAATAAATGATATTATATAACATAATATGAATATTATATAATATTACATAATATAATATGTTAGTAAGTTTGCCAACCGTAGTCAAGGGTGACCTAAAGGTTCCCTTTTAAATAGCTACAACAATGAGGTGTAGGGAAGAGCACAACCTATTCTCCTGGATTGTACCACACGCCCTTGACCTATACCTTATAATGCTGAGTGTTAAGTAAGGAAGGATCAATTACTGTTTTTTGAGTATTTTGTATGACTCGACCTGGGATTGAACCTCAGTTTCTAGGGCCATTAGCAAACAGTCCAATATCTTGATATTGAGATTAACAGCATTGAAAATCTGTGATGAAAAAGAAGGCAACCAGTAAACAAGAGATAAAAGTAATATATCCCCCAGTAGAGAGTAACTCCCCACCAAAAAAAAAAAAAATGTGTCTTGGGTATGACACTAAACTGCATCTGATGGTCAAGCTTCTATTCTAGAGTTCTGGAGAGTGTTGAGTATCCCTTCATTGCAATTACTCCCATGTCCACTCTAACCTGCTGTTAGCATTTATTAGGGTCTCTGGGTCTAATAGATCTGTTTAAAAATTATTCGTATTTGATAGGAACATGTGCAAAAAAAAATTCTTAAGAGATAATTACACAAAAATGGAAATATCTACATACAATGAATGCAATTCCCAAACCTCTTGGCATAAAATAACCCTAGACAGGTTGACATGCTATTAAAATCAATCAATCAATCAATCCAAAAAGAAAATTACATGAATATATATAAGAGATGTATTTATTATTAGTCTGCTACATAATTTTTTGATTACAGAGTTTCAGTGTGATAGAGTTTGGTTATAAATAATAACTAATAATATCTGTTTTGATTGCATAAGGTTTCACTAGAGTAAAATCCTGTTATAATTGGTTTAGTTGAAAATTAACTTTTTAAAAAAAATGTTAGGGTGTACTTATTTATGGCTGATATTGTAAATAAATATATTGCATTTGGTCTGCAACAAAGCCACCAAGTGAGATAGTGAAAACCATATACTGCTGTAATATCGTGAATGATATATAGTTTAGCACAAGGTCACTAATTTATGGGGGATTATACAATAGATATAGAACCTGTACAGACTATTTTGGTAGCTGAACGTCATAATGACCTCTGAAAGGTTGAAATATACTACAAGTGATACAGATTGGTATTTCAGAGAAGATACCCACTGACTTTTGTGCCAAAAGAAAAACTCCCTGTTTGCAGAGCTTAGAAAATGTCAATTGCATCCCACCCACTAGTTGACAGGAAAGATCCTCTTCCTCCGACCCAAAATGAGTATCGTGAATATGACACCAAACTATATCTGATAGTGAGGCTCAAGTTTTGAAGGTCATAGAGTCATCCTTTTGTTACAATTACATCCAGAGTGGTAGTAGATCTTTGGATCCCATCTATGGGTCAAATAGATTTGTCCAAAAATAATAAAGTGGTTACCTGTTTAAAATGATTGTAAAGATATATTTTTGAATTTTATAAAATTAGAAACTATGATTGTTAAGCTGATTTGAGCATAATATAACCCAACAAGGTGTTGACATTGCCAAAACCAACCAACCAACCAACAAACCAACATTTTAATTTTAAAAAAAGCTAACAAGTTCAGTCTGCAAAAAATCATGGAGAATTTCCATATAATATTTAATGAATTAAAAATTTTGTAGCTGTTTTTTTTTTTCAGGAAAAAAGATGCTACCCCTTCCAAAATTTCCAATGTTTAACATGATGATATCCTGCCTTTGCTCACCCATGTGAAGGGTTCCACAGGAGTAAAAATACCCAAACATCATCATCATCATCATGTGCCATCAACACGGATATCCGTGACCCTTTCTTGCCACCCTTCTCTATTGTCCGTTACTTCAGGAAGATCTTCAGGGCTACATCCCTGCAGCTGCATGTAGGTTCTTGCTTATTGTTCTACCTTTGCTCGTCCATGTGAAGGGGTCCACAGGATTAAAAATACCTGAACAGTATGATGTAAAGCTAGTAAATTTGGAATGCGTACTTATTAGTTTGGTGTTTCGTTCTTTAATCACATAGCAAAAGATTAAAATAGATTGATACTTTAATTGGTAATTAAGGTTAATTTAGCATTAAAAAGTAGAAAATAATATGGGCCTCACTGGAATTCATGTTAGGTGGGTGTTATTAAGCTGGTTTGCCAGGTCCTAGGAGGCCATACCCACCCAATGGAACTATTTTCCAAGGCTAAATTCATGGCTTGACACCTGAAGTGCTCCAATGAGGAGAGTTCCCAAGGGAGCAAGCATATTTCATGACAGTCATGTATGATTCTCAATTTATGTGTGTGTTCCACCCACTATAAAATGATCTTATGTCACATACTGACTTGGTGAGAAGTCGGTTAAATACCATTAAAAAGTTGCAAAAATACCATATTTAGACATCTACTTAGGATATATATCTAATGACATAATTTATACAAGTTCAATATTTACTCTTAAATTTATTCAACAAGGATTAAATAACATGCAAAGATTTGCTAAGTGTCTGATTATTCTTCATTTTAACAAAGGAATTTTTATCCTCAAGAAAAAAAACAAATAAAAATGCCAAAACTTTCAATGATCACCGGAAAAAGTGAAATTCAAAAATTGAAATAAAATGCCAATCAAATCAATTTGGTCTTTTGAAATAAATATTTTTCCATATTATTCATTTTTAGAATGAAATCATCAATTAATATGAAATATCTAAAAAGGTCAAAGCCCTAATATTTATATGTTTCTATTTATCCATCTTCTTTGCAATGAGCAGGATGTAACACAAGGTCAATTTTTAAGCAGAGAAAAGCTGGTTAGAATCCAGATTTTTCCTTATCTTAGATTGGTTGCTTTACCAAGATTAAAGAACCTAATCTGCATAGGAACAAAGAGCATGATTTAACCAGGATGAAGTGGGTGGGTATGAGTTGCCACAGCAGTAGCTTGAAATCATTTCTGGAGGTTTACAGGTATGCGCACATGTGCAACATCTGGCATTTCATGAAATGGACATCTTGCCCATGTAAATATGCTGACATATATTGTTTATGATATAAGTGACTGTATGGCTTGGGGGTCATTTAAGATAGTGCCAGTGGCAAGTTGTGATTTCTTAAAATTGACAAAAATGAATATAGTCTACCCTATCATTTACCCATAGCTGAGGGAACAGGTGGATTCATGCCTTTCCCAAGGGGATTAGCACAAAGTGAAAAACAAATAGTCTTGTCCTGGATTTGAACACAGGTTGCCAAATCCATTTCCTAACACAATAACCATCACGCTAAGTGCACTGCCATAATAATATATATGTATGTATATATGTTTGTAAATGCAACTCAACAAAAACAGCACTTCATAGTTGGATCTTTATTACAGCAATACACTTAATATATATGTATGTATATATGTTTGTAAATGCAACCCAATAAAAACAGCTCATCATAGTCATGTTAGCTTGCTTCCTTGCATTGCAGAGTAATTCTATAGGTTAAGAAACTTTTAAGAGGTTAAGATTTGGCTGATGCAAGAATGCAGACCAACATCAAAAATCTTTTGAATTAATTTCACTTTTCTAAATTCAAAATAATGTCTATTTCACAACAATCTTTCTTTTCATTTGGAAACTTAAATTCTGCATAATTAGCTGTCTTGCAGCAAAATAGCTTTCAGCTGATTATTGCTTATTATTAGAGACAACTAACCAAAGAGTATCCCTCATGAAAAACAGGAAAAAAACTTATAGGTCCAATAATAATACATATCAAATTTGGTATATCATAAAATTATTTAACTTTGAACAAATCCTAGGACCAGCACTTCACAAAATAGTAGCTGTACTGCCACCTACCTCCCATCTAAGTAAGATAAACAAGACATGTGGGGCACTGTTGGAAATACAAGAATGAATTCATAAGCAGTGTTCTTCTACACATTGACATGCCAGAGTTGGCTGACCAGCAAAGACAGCAACGTGCGGACACTGAATGTAGTTTAGAGGACCTATCAAGAGTGATGGATGATAGGGACAGATGACGAGAGACAGAGAACTCTACGTTGTCAGTTTGACTCGATGATGATGAAATATATCAAAATGTTTGGCCATCTGTAGAGGAAACACAAACTTTCAGAGGAAAGTTGCCATGGCATAGTGGCTCACATGTTGGACTGTGAGATTCTAATAAGCGAGTTTAAACTCCAGTCATGCTATTATGTTCACTTTCAGACAAATACCCTCGGGGAAAGGTATGATCTCCCTAACCCCTAGGTGAGACCCCCATGGTGTGGTGGCTTACATACAGGACTCTAACATCATAGTAAGTGATTTCAGACTCAATCAGCATTGTTACATTCACTTTCAGACTAATACCCCTTGGGGAAAGGAATGAACCTCTTATCCTCCTTAGCAATAAATGAAATATCAAAACTAATGTTTTGCTTCATAGATCGATTTGGCATTAAACATACTCACATATCTTAAAGATTATATAATTTTTTTTTTTTTAATTTGTCAGTCACTGTTTTCACCCAAATGAAAATATGTTTCAACAAAGTGAGAAATTGTGAAGAGCAATAAATTTAAAGATGAAAATTCTAAGCATTTAAATATTCACAAGTTCCACACACTCATAAGAGTTTAGACTCATTGATTTTACAACACGCCATCCCTTGTTGGGTTATTTACTGTCAAAGTCATTTTTTTCTTTACTAGTAATTATCATCATCATCATCATCATGTTGCACCATCAGCATGGATATCTCTGACCCTTTCTCGCCTCCCTTCTCTATCCTCTATTGTTTCCAGTAGATCTTCAGGGCTACATCCTGGCACAGAGCTGCTGTATATAGGTGTGAGCTGGTTGTCCTGCCTTTGCTCGTCCATGTAGAGGGGTCCACAGGAGTACATCTGGGGCTTTTTTCTCCAATCCCCCATCATGCTGTTTTTTCAATTGTATGTATATCATCTCACCTCATTGGGTTTTTAAGTAGGTCTTCTTTTCATGGAGTGAATGAGGTATTATGGTGACTGTTTGTGCGTTAGGTGACAAAAGAATGGATTTATTGTCAAGAGCGAATGAAGATGATTAAAACTAGCTAGGGCTCCTTAGAAAAACTATTGAATAGCACAAGTTTTCTTCCCCTTTCCCCTCTCCTCAAAAAATTTCAGGCCTTGAGCTCACTTTTTAAAATGTATATATTTTTTAAAGAAATAAAATCACTTATAAGCTCGTCCTTACTTCTCCACCAGTGTCCTGCATGTCTGGTTTGTCTAACTTTGATAGTTTTCATGATGGATGGAAAGTGGCCATACAGCTGCTGGTTTGTGGGGTGCTGCCTCCATGACTTGTTCAATATTGCTCACAGCATTCTTGTATAGTTGCCGTCAAGCTTTTTTTCCATACGTCAAGTTAGCGTCCATGTAGTGCATTCATCCAGCAGTGTCGACACAAACTGCTACTTGGAAGAAACTATGTTAATTCCAAGTAACTAATATAAGGTAACAATTACAGTCTTCTATAACATATAAACAAAAAAGTATCTTCACAATCATTTCAAAGAAATATATTTAACATTGAGATAGGACCCTAATAAGTATCATCACTTGATTTGTTAGCATTACCCTCAGAGCTAACCTGAGACTAATGGTAATAGTTACAGAACTGGAGCCTCACCACCAAATGTAATTTAGTGCTATATATATATGCTTTGTTTTTTGGTCTTGTTTCTCTCCAAGGTGATGTAGACAGCATAGATGAGGGTCGTTCAAAAAGTTCTAAGCCTCACCCAGAAAGAAGAACATAGCTGAACATTTTTATTGTCAACTAGAAAATTAATGCAGATTTTTCTCATTTTAGAAGAAGTGGTAATGTGTTGCCACAACAAAAATGTTTAGTTTCTTTCAGAGTGAGGGGCTCAGAACTTTTTGAACGATACTTGTATGAAAGTTTTGCTAGCCTCTCAGACTGCATATGCAAGGAAAGATTTATGTAACATAACTTAATTCTGATACAGATTTTATGTAATAAAAGATAGAATTTCAGAAACTTGATTTATATATGTTCCTGTGAATTCTGAGGTTAACGTTTTCAGTATTTTGCAATTAGAATGATCATATCAGATACTAATAAAAGACAAGCAACTATTCCCAACTTTTCTTTTAATGGAATCATCGGATAAATTTAAGCAAAGATGGATGTGCCAAAGAATGAAGTTTGAAAGTGTCTTGTACTTGATTTCATTTTGTAAATATTGTGATTTCAGTTACAAGGTATTTGTAAGCTTAAAAAACAAATATATATAAGTCTTAATGCTACGATGAATATTAGATTATGGTAAGGATTGATTATAAATCATCACCTTCTCTTTAATTATTTTCCCACAATCTCAGCATATCAATTCCTATGAATTCCAAGTTTAATTTCAATTTATTTTTTGACAAGAAAAACACGTTTATAAGCACAATAATAGATTTACAATCATGATTGTATAAAATTTTTTTAAGAAACTCCACAGATTCTGATTATGACATCACCATTTTTTCAGAAAAAATGGTTGGCTGGTTGGTTTTATTGTATGTCAAAGCTTGCTGAATTATTGTAACAATTAAGGTATCTAATTATATCGGATACAAAAATATATCTTCACAATCGTAGTTCAAAATCATTACTAGAAAGAGATCTATTTGACCTATACATGGGATCCTAATAAGTACAACTGTTCTGGGATAGAGTGGACCTGGAAGTAATGCCAATGAAGATGTAATTTCACACTCCCCAGAGAACTAGAAGCAGAGCCTCACCACTGGTAGCAGTTTAATGTCATATCCAGAACACTCAGGAAAAATAAGAAACCTGCATGAAAAAGATCTAAAGTGCTAGAGGGATTGTGAAGACCCCCACCCATTGGCATTATCGACTGCACAGTTGAATTCCCCGTAGCACAGAAGATCTAAGACAACCAGCAACAGCACAAGAGGCAGGATCTTTCCAGACTCCAGTCACAAGTTGGAGTCTGCATTAATGTAGATGCATCTGGGTTTTTTTTAGTGGTGGTGAGAGGTTGTCTACCCACAAAATAGAATAACAACAGTCAGAGACTTAATTATTGCTTTTAAATTGATTTCCTTCTCCTAGACTAGTAGCCCATCCAATCTGCTGTGGTATTTTATTCATAGCTGGCTAGTTGGGTAGAGAAGAGATTGATTTATATTCTTCCCAAATGTGTCAGTGACTACAAACACCATTGCCAAAATCTGAATCAATTTATTACTTCAATTTTCTATGTTGGTAACCATTACTTAATTGTCATGCCTTTGTTTTGGTTTCTTTGTTTAATGGCATATCAACCTTTGTTGGTTATATAATGCCAAAATCATCTTTTTAAAAGAACAGCAATGGAACTATTTAACCCATAACTTGCAGGGATAAAGAGGTTCATGCCTTTCCTAAGAGTATTAGTCCAAAAATGAACATAATAGCATGACTAGAGTTTGAACTTGCTTGTCATGATGTCACAGTCCAGCATATTAGCCGCTGCACGTTTTTACATATGACTTGAAAATAGAATAAAACAGCAAAAACAGAAAATATGATTTATGGTAAGAAACTTGAAAATATATAAAAGATATTAAATCTGTCAGTAAAATAACAAGAGGTACAGTCTTATACTATATTTCTCATTTTTATTCAAGAGGTTTAAGTTAATATACATGTATAAATTAGCAGACTGATTTCAGTTGGATACAAAAGAGAGCACAATAAAAAGGAAATTAGATTGACAGAAGAAAAAAGATTAAAAAAAGAACTATAGAGTCATAAAGATTGAAGGAATAATGAGAGAAACATGTTTATATAAACCTGATCAAGTCAAACTAACATTTCAAAAAAACTTATCCACGCCTAAAAAGAAAAGCAAATGTTTTTGTTCTGCTATTATGAAGGTTACCTGAATTCACCATCTGAAACAAAAACATATTTCCCTTTGCTTTTGCATCTTGTTTTATTAATTCAAATACTAGGGTGAGTCAAAAGTTTTCCAATATTTTGCTAGATGCTAGTTTGTTAAGTGTATATCTCATGACTGAAGCAGTTCAAGCTGTAGCAGGTACATGCTATGTTTGGCAATATTATGGTAATTGGTCCAATGATATGTTTGCTTTGCTTCATATGTTGTTTGAAAGATAAACAGGTTTGGTTTCTTTGTCTAACAGTATGTCAACTTTTGTGGGTTATTTAATACCAAAGCCATCCTTGTAAAACAACATTAGTGGTAATATCTAACCTATAAGGGGGTTCATACCTTTCCTGAGGGCATTAGTCTAAAAGTGAATGTAATAGTGCAACTAGAATTTGAATTTGCTTCCTATGATATTAGAATTACATGTCAGCAATGACACCATAAGGATTTTCCCTGAAAGCTGCCCAGATAAATGTGCAACGTATTCTTGTTAATTCAATAATCTATGCTTTACAAGTTCAAACTGGGCCATAAATGCTGTAGAAACAACCAAAAACATTTGTTGTGTGAAAGGTGAAGTGGCAGTTGATCTTGGAAGAGTAACAAGATGGTTCAAGGAATTTTGCTTGGACTCCAAGAACCTCAGTGATCAGGCAAAGTCAGATCGGCCTAAAACTGTGGATACTGACGCTGTACTACAAGTAAAACTTGAAGAGTATGTGGCAACTTCAGCATCTTACTGTTCAGTGTGATTCATCATCTTCATGACTGCAGCAAAGGATCCAGAGTGGTTCATCACCTTCATGACCTCAGCAAAAGCATCCAGAGCTGCCAAATAGTACCCCTCAGAGAGTATGAAGCAAGCTTGGCATCTCACAGTCCACAGTGGTTCATCACCTTCATGACTGCAGCTAAAGTATCCAGAGCTGCCAAATTGTGCCCCTTAGAGAGTATGAGGCAAGCTTGGTATCTCACAGTCCACAGTGGTTCATCACCTTCATGACCTTAGCAAGACCATCCAGAGCTGCCAAATCATCCCCCTCAAAGTGTACAAGGCGGGCTTGACATCTCAATGTCCAGTGTGGTTCATCACCTTCATGACTGTGGCAAAAGTATCCAGAGCTGCCAAATTGTGCCCCTCATAGAGTATGAGGCAAGCTTGGCATCTCACAGTCCAGTGTGGTTCATCACCTTCATGACCTCAGCAAAAGCATCCAGAGCTGCCAAATTGTACTTCATGTTACCAAAATATTGCAAAATTTTTAACTCACACTAATAGTCAATCCATGAACCAAGTTCGTTTCAATTTTAATGGAAGTCCTTGATAATACTGATGCTTATGTTTAGAAATGAGTGATTCATCTTAATTAGCATCAAATGATTTCAACATAAAATTTTGGGTGACTAAAAAGTAAAATTCAAATTGCTTTATTCACTCAGAACATTTTTAATATTTGCTCTAATAAATAATTATAATAATAATTGCTATGACGTGCTGTTTTTTCTGGGTTACAGTTACATACATACAAACATAAAAAGAATTATATATTAGAATTTGATGATAAAAAAATGATGTTCAGCATGAATACAAACCCAACAAAATTATTATTTCGTTGCAAATTAGACTGGAAACAGCTTTATTCTCTAAAAGCATTTTTAGTATATTGGTCTAATAAAAATCCTTTTATGATGTGTTATTTCTGGTTATACACATAGATATATGCATCAAGAAAATGAGAATTTTCATGATGTATGAATGATCCAACAGTTTTTGAAATTGGACAATTGGCCATGGTATAATAATTAGCAAGCTGTTTTACAGATCAATTTTACTAAGTAGTGAGTTTGGTCCTCACTATGAGTCCCTTACTAGCAATCTTGCATCAAATTTTGGTTTTAGCTTATGGTCAAGTTGTGCTGAAAGCACAGGTTCCTGCAAAGTCAAAGTTAAGCAGCAGTGACCCTGTCCGTTAATTGGGTGACCACTAAAGAACTGCTGGTACTGAAAACAACCAGAGACCTGAGCACCAGACAAAGCAAAGCTTAATAGATTTAAAAGAATTTTCTAAATCTTCTTCCTTTCCATACATTTTTAATACGCCAAAATATTTAGTTGAGAAAAGACAAAGGTCTGTCTTAAATCCTTTCAAGAAATCAGAGTATAGAATAGATATACAGGTTGCAGAAGCAAAATATTTTTTTTTAGTCTGATTAGATGATTTTTTTTAAAAATACGATAAATCTAAATTAGCTCTATTATTCAAGTTTTTAAAAAAAAATTTTTTTATTGAAATTCAGTCCAATGAGTGAGCAAGAAAAGAAACAACAAAGAATCTATGATTTGCTTAACCTCAAAACCAAACCAAAGTTTCCTTGTCTTCTGTATACAAAGTAAAGAAAACATTTTACAGAAAAAGAGCTTTTTAAGAAAAAGGGAGAGTGGTGCAAGGAACAAAAAAAATGAAAAAGCTTTTTAACTGCTCTCACGACAACAATTAAGAAGGACCCCACAATGTCAATAAGAAAGCATGTTAATGAATTGAAAGTCCATGAAAAAACCGATAATACTAAAGAAAATAATATAATTTTTTTTTAGGTATAAGAGTTAAAGAATAAGAATTAATGATAAAATAAAAACATTTTTAAAAAATGAGGTCTTGAGGGTGTGTAGCTTTTAGCTATAGCTTATAGATAAGTCCAGCACTCATCACATTCTGCTTGTAGTAGAGGGACTGGATAAATAGATTTCCACCCAATCTCTTGTTTGGATCAACAGATCATTTGTATCCACTGGATCAGGTCTTCTTAGGAAAAGCAAGGCATCTAGTGTGTTGTACTTATAATAATACAAATGGAGTAAACACAGCACCTTCTCCATGAAATGGAATGGCTATCAGTTCATAATAGTCTAAAGAAGGAAATAAAAATGATTTACTGTGATAATCATGATATATTTTTTATCAATATTAGACACATGTTATCATGCATGGATGGCCAGCATAATTGTTGGAGTCAGCCACTCTTAGAAAATAGGAAGCACAAATTGTGCATTGATCAATTTTTCTTATTTTATACTCTGGTTAAAATTTAGACATCATTTCCTGCTCAAAAAACATTTTGAGTGCAGATTTTCAATATTAATTGCCTCTTTTATTCCTAATGATCAATGTATTATCCAAGCAAAATTATCTGACATTATCTGGATTAAAATAATATCAAAATCACTATCAAATCTTAGTTGGATGATTTTATTGCATCAGATCAACTTTTCATGTAGCAATTAATTTAAATGAAAGAAAAAATGGAGAAACAATTATAAATAAATGAACAAAAAAAAAAAATAAAGAGAATTCATTTTGCTAGAATCTTATCTTTATGGTGCAAAACAAAATTCTTCATTTTCCTTTCTGTCTGTTTACAATAAAAAATCAGAAAAAGAAACATCTGTTTTCTTTGACTAAGGAAGAAAAATCAATTCATTTGAGTGTATTACTTTAAAATAATGTGGAACTTCATATTTTCTGGCATTAAAAAGTAATATCTATTTTCCTTAGTTCTGCTCACCCTACTAATGTCCAGGGTATGATACTAACCTGCATCAGATGGTGAGGCTTTAGTTCTGGAGATCTAGAGAATGTAGAGTGCCCCTTCATTGCCATTACTCCCATGTCCACTCTAACCCGGAGTGATAGTACCTGTTAGTGTTCAATTTATGGGTCAAATAGATCTGTTTTAACAATACCCACATTCAATAGGTGTACCACAACATGGCAAATGGGTTTATGTGTGTATCGCTACATCTTGATTGGTAATCGGACCCCGTTGTAACCTTGCCATGAGAAAAGGTGATGAACACACAAAACTGTCTTAATTCAGTAACACTGAGGAGAGAGAGAGAGAGAGAGAGAGAGAGAGAGAGCAGACACAGATTTTGAATTTTCTTTCAGGTTTTCTGTTGCAGTTCTAATACACTTGTTTGCTGGTTTCATCTCCACTGTTGCATGTCTGGTGTGAGACCCATTTTTGGAGCTCACCCCAAAATGGGGCCACAACCCTCAGCTATCTTCACATTGCCATATTTTGTCTTCGACTGTCTTTACTTCATTGTGTCTGGCTGCGAACTAATTTTCAAACTCAAGTCATCCTCTGACTTCCGCTGAGTGTCGGATGTGGGGTTGGAGGGAAACATATCCATTTCTAGTGATTCCACATCTGCGCAGGAGATTTGGGACCGCCAGTTTTTTTCTACTGAATTATAATTACCATAGTAATTCACTCATGACTGGCTGACCTACAACAAGTGCTTTGGCCTGTATCTTCAGAGGTGAACTAGCCATTCCTTAGACTCTCAGTTTGCTTTTTCTTCTTCTTTTTTTCTTCTCTCTCTCTCCTTCCCAAGAAATTAGCCTCCCATTCTTTTTATAACTTGGATACTATAAGACACTCAATCACATTACAAAGGACCATGAGCAAAAAAATAACTACACAAAAAATGTAAATATAAATGTACAATAAATGAGATTCCCTAACCTCTAGGCACAAAATAACCCAGGATTAGATGATATGCCATTAAAATCAATCGAGCAATATAAGCTTATGTGAGTCTGATGTTTTAGGCTGGTCTTACATGATAGCTTCATCTATAAGGGTGGCTTCTATATATGAGAATAAAAACACAGTCATCGAAAGATTACTATGACACCCACTCAAACCACTGGTCCAAACCACATCACTCTTCGTGTGGGTAAAAAGGGACGCGTCCTGCTGAGGTTGGAGCCCTGGCCTCAATGTTTGAAAAATCAGCAACAGGGCTCAAACTAAAACAAAAATTACTAAAATGCAAACGCACAATACAAATAGCGACATCCAACGTTAGAACTTTAAATAGAATAGGACAACAACCAGAGCTGACAGCTTCAGCAATAGATCATAACATAGACATAATATGCATACAAAAACACAGATACATTTATAGCAAGGATATTAAATATCACGATACTGGTAATGAATGGACGTTAGTTTATGCATCTGCGTGGAAAAATGCCATGATAGGAGGTGTAGGTATACTTATAGGACCACAGTCCCTAAAATCACTAAAATTGCATCGAGAAAATACAACCGAGGATGATGGTAGCAACTTTTAATGGCAACCCCAGCGGAACAATCATCTCCTGCTACAGCCCTACCAATATTAGTGAAGAAACTGAACACATCACCTTCTATAACGAGCTATCTTCCCTTGTTCACAGCATTCCGAAACACAATGTTCTTGTCACCAGTGGAGGCATGAATGCCCAAATTGGTAAAAAAATAAACCACAAATTCAGCTTACACAACTCGTCAAACAGAAATGAAAACATCTAACAGATTTCACGATAGAAAATAGATTAACATGCCTCAATACAAACTTTCAAAAAAGGGAGGAAAAACTATAGACCGACACATACGCAAACAATACTAAAGCACAGATAGACTAAGTCTTTATAAATAAGAAATGGAATAATAGCGCTCTGAATTGCAAGGCATATTCCTCATCGAGAGTGTATCTTCCGATCACCGAATTATCATGGCAAAGATACAACTGAACCTACGAAAGAATGCAACCCGAACCAGTACCACCGTACACTATGACTGGTCCCGGCCTAATAACAGCCATATTAGAGATGAATATACGTTAACACTAAAAAACAAATTCGACGCACTTCAGGAGATATCAGAAACACCTAATCCGAATGACGAATATGAGAATTTCGCCAATGCCCACTTAGAAGCGGCAGCAGAATGCATACCAACTAAACAAAGAGCTAAACCTAGAGTCCCATAGGAGACATTAGCAGTATAAAAAAAGCGTGCAGACATGAAAACCGCTTCCCAATGCAATAGGAGGAACCCAACCAATATCAATGTCCTGAAACTTAAGAAAGCAAAAAATGAATTAGCTAACATATTCCTAAAAGAACAAAGAGAATACATACAAAATCAAATCAATAAGATTAGAGACTCGGTTGAAGATAGACAATCTAGGATACCATGGCAAACGATAAACAAAGTGAGCAGATGGAGGAGCACTGCGAAAGCTAAACTGAAAACTACCAGCCAAGAAGAATGAATACACTAGTGGAACCAACATTTTGAGAATTTACTTGGAAAACCTCCGAAAGGTAGGCATGAACAAACCACTAAAATTATTAGTAATCAATTAGACATCAAACTAGGACAGTTTACACAAGCAGAACTCGACTCAGTACTAAAAAAAAATTTGAAATGGTAGCTCTCTGAAACTAGTGGACAAGTTCACCTACCTAGGAAGCAGTGTCTCATCAACCCGGACAGATATCAACGTGTGACTACCAAAGGCATGGACAACTATCGATAGGCTATCGGTCATATGGAAGTCAGACCTGACTGATAAAATAAAGGGCAGTTTTTTTCCAAAAGGCGGTCGTATCGATACTGTTATATGGATGCACTACATAGACGCTAACTAAACGTATGGAGAAAAAGCTTGATAACAATTACATAAGAATGCAGCAAGCAACAATGAACAAGTCCTGGAGACAACACCCCACAAAACAGCAGCTATACGACTATCTACCGCCCATCATGAAAACTATCAAAGTTAGACGAACCAGACATGCGGGACACTGCTAGAGAAGTAAGGACGAACTCATAAGCGACATACTCCTGTGGACCCCTCCACATGGACGAGCAAAGGCAGGACGGGACAGTCAGTTTGGTGTGTGCCACGATGGCAGTTCAGTCTGCCGCATGCCACCAGTGACGTTGCGTGTTATCCACACCAAGAAAGCAGAGGTCCATCTCACCTAAATCTGTCGGGTTTACAGTGGACTTCTGTCGTCAATTAGGATTAGCACTAGTATCACATGCCTGTCTCCAACGTTGAACAAAATAAAGAATGTGTAAATCCATCCAGGTTGTGTCACTCATTTCTGTAACTATTCATCTTGTGAACCCAGCCTGAGACTTTGGCATTTTCCTAACAATCCTGGCAACATCACAGCATGGGAAAACGACTGCCGGAGAAATTGCTCGAGGGCGACGAGCGTGGGTATCACACTGGGTGTCATTTTATTGTACATTATAAACCCAGTATTTCCGGCTCTCATTGATCCAATTAGATATTGATAATAACACACTTTATATAGTAATGATTTACAGGCTTTCTTTTAATAGAACGATGGGATGGCCCGGGAGACCGGGGTTCAATCCCAGGTCGAATCATACCAAAGACTTAAAAAACGCTACTTGATGCCTCCTTGCTTAACACTCACCATTATAAGGTAAGGATCAAGGCTAAATTGGGGCAATCCAGGGAATGGAGTAGCGCTCTCCCCTATCCCTCGGTGTTGTAGCTATTGAAAAGGTAGCCTTTGGGTTGCCCCCCTCGACTAAGGTCGCCAACTTTACTTCCAGCAGAGTCTTTTGAGTTCATTCTTTTAATGAATTTTACGAGCACAGGTGGACATTATTTGGCAGGGTCAAAAGCTTAAATGCTAAGTTTTTTCCTTGTTAGTGATACAAACTATATTTCTTTGTTCCATCAACATTTATTTGAAAATAATCCGAGGAAGACACATACCAAATAGACTTTTTATAAATATGACCCTTATCTAATGATTTTGATCATGTCAGCCGGCGCTGTAGAATATGCAGACTATATATCTGCCGAGAGGTAAGACCACTCCCTTCAATGGAGCCACCAGTAGGCCAGAAGTTGTGAACCATAATGCCTAGGAATAGAATCCTAGTATCTGAGCAATCCATGGCACAGGTGGCAAAATTTTTGTCTCGCTCGCTTACAATTCATTTAATAACAATAATAATTACCTACAAACTATTTACTTACAACTTATATATATATATATATATATATATATATATAGCATTAAGTAACCCACAAGGTTTGATAGGTCATTAAACAATAACCAAACCAAACCCCATGATCTGATTTTTATGTTTGTAGATTATCACAAAAGAGGAAAAATAGTGCATCGTAACAAGACTTTTATTAGCGTTAAAATGTTCAAGCAAAAAGAATAAAACAATTTCAAGTTCATTTTGAAACAATCATAGTGTAGGGCCTGTATTCACAATCATCTCAATCATTTAAATTTCACAAGAGAGATAACTATTACATATTAATTATAGAGTACTTCCTTTTATTTATTTGCAATTAATGATAATAGAATTTCTGTAAATACATTATGCAAAATCGAACTTAATGACCGCTGGTGGCATTCTTTAAGCAATTAGATGTAAACTTACATTGTATTTAAGAAATAAAGTCATATTTTATGATTTCATATCTAAAATATTAGCCAAACCAAGAAGCAAATAACCAAGAGTTATTAAATTTCATTGGTGTTGAATATTTTCGACCCAAAAGTTCAAATGGCCACATCATTTCTCATATTTCTTTAACAGTGCCCAAAAAATTCAGTAGAAATCTCAGAAAAAAACCTCATTCATTATGTAAGCTGAGAACTCTTCAGTAACCCATCATATTTTGCATATATATATATATATTAGGAACCCAAACAGACCAAAATTAAATAGTTACAGGAACAGGATATCCAACACACTAAAATTTCTGGAATTTAAAATTATCATATGCACAAATCTAAAAATAGTAAATTTTTAAGATGTCACACTAAACTTAAGGAAAGGCACATTTGAATCTTATAAAAAAGAGAACGATACATCCATCTACATACTCACATCTTCAAGCTACCTACCCTCAATTATCAAACAAATACCAAAATCAGTTAGCCCCAGACTACCCGATAATTCTTCCAATATCGGCATTTTCAATAAATAGAAACACATATTCGACAACGCACTAAAAAACAGTGGTTATAGACAAACACTAGAATAAACACCTCCAAAAAGCAAACCAAAACACAGAAATAGAAATATCACTTGGTTCAACCCGCCTAACAACAAATGCGTAACGTCAAACATTGGTAGAGATTTCCTAAATCAAATAAACAAGCACTTCCCCAATCATAGCCTCCCCTAGCTAAAATCTTCAACAGAAACAATATAAGGATCAGCTACATTTGTACAAGTAACATTATCTCAAATCATAAAAGGCCACAACAAAAAGATCGAATCCATATACAGCACCACACATTCCAACAAACAATAACACTGTAGGGATAAAGAAACATGTCACTCCTAGGAAAGTGCCAACAGAAAAACATAGTGTACAGAGCCACTGAAAAACCAACAGCCCAGTCAAGCAATACATACGTGCAACGAAGGGTACCATAAAAGAAAGAATATATAACCACAAACTTTCCTTCACCAACAGAAATTTCTCAACTAACACTTCTTTATTCACACACATATGGTGCCTAAAAGACATTTCACCTACCAGCACCTGGGAAATACTAAAACTAGCACCTGCCTACAGCAAGACATAAAAACTGCCTTCTTTGCCTCCACGAAAACCTAGCAAGTATTACCTACCCATCACAAAACACCCTGTCAAGCAAGAAAAATCTGAAATTCTATCCGAATGCAGACATGAGAACAAACATCTACTCTCACATTTTCATCCATACACATAACACATCCATCTTACCTATATTACCTTCACTACTAAACATTCCCCCTACAAATGACCACACAACACACCCGACAACTTTCCTCCATCAGACAACACACCTGATGCACTGTAAGTACCACCCTCTATTAAATCGTTATATCCATCTCAGTGCTTTTCCACAACCTGTTGACATTATGTTAGACAAGTTTTTATGAGTGTTAGAAATACGTCTCCACACAATATATTTAACATATCACTCACGCACACACCATCATATATTACAATAACGTATATATAACATTAACAAAACATAGTTAATAAAAATTATCATTGTAATCCAACACAACTTCCCACCTATTATCCTTATGTCTCAGACATATCATGCTAACACATAAAATCAAAAACCTATTTTCTTAATTATGCAATGATGATAATTTGCTCCTTAGTTAAAATCATCTCCACGCACGCTAACACACATAAAAAAACACATAGCTAATAAAAAAAATTATTGCAACGTCTTAACACGATATATTCACTATATTCCTTACCTACCATCATGGATTACAATGATATATACACATTATATCATTAACATATCATAACTAATACAAATTATCATTGCAATCAAACAAAAATCATATTCCAGCATAAAATGTTAATATTGCATAATACTCCATAGTATATTACATGTCACATCACCACGACATTTAGGCAATTCTGGCCAACCATACCATTCACATATTATGCTTAAAAATCAAAACATTTTGTTTGTAATGCAATGATGATGATATCCTGTTCCTTAGATAAAATCATCACCATGCACACGATTATATAAAAAACAAACAAAAAATAATTTTTCTACTCGGTAAATCTGTCGCGATATTGGCTATACATCGCATCTCATACGTCCAGGAGACAACCACAAATTTACCATGGGGCCCACTTATCTTCATACACAGACATACAAAATATCACTTATATATTCATAAAATATAATAAGCAAATATAACTTACACAAACACACACGGACATACACAAAAAATAGTTCTAAATGATTCTAACGATCTTTTGAGTGTATTTTTCGATTTTTTCGATTCCATCATTATCTTTCTTTATCGGCCTGATGATTGGCGTACATAAAATGTCATGAAACATAAGGTCGAAAAAAGTTTCCAAGCAATCAAATATGTATAAAAACAAATATATATTTACGTATTATGAATATATGAAAAATCTCGCAACGATATTGCATAATCCCAATTATATAGCATTTTGTCTGCCACAAATCCACGAAGTGAGATAGTGACAAACAACACAGTTAAAAATGTATATATAATCAATAATTCAATATATATATATATATATATATATATATATATATATATATATATATAAAATCTATGTGTATATATACCTATACAGATGTATACATATATATACAGAAATTATATATGTTTATATATATATATATATATATATATATATATTGTAAATATATTATATATATAGATAATATATATTGTAAATATATATATATATATAGATAATATATATATAGATAGATAATAAATATATATATATATAGATAGATAATATATATATATAATGAGAGAGATAATATATATATATATATATAGATAATATACTATATATAGATAATATATATATATATAGATAGATAATATTATATATATATAATATAACTATATAAATATATATTATAGATAATATATATATATATATATATATATATAGATAGATAGATAATATAAATATATATATAGATAATATATATATATATATAGAATAATATATATATATATATATATATATATAAATCTATAGATAATATACTATATATATAGATAGATAATATATATATATATATATATATATGGATAATATATATATATATATATATATAGATAGATAGATAATATACTATATATGCTATATATATAGATAATATATATATATATCTATATATATATAATAACTATATATAGATAGATAGATAATATATATATAATATATATATATATATAAATATATAATATCAGATAATATATATATATATATATATATATATATATATATATATATAGATAATATATATATATATATATATATATATACTATATATATATATAGATAATATATATATATACTATATATATATCATCATCATCATCATATCGTGCTGGCAGCACGGATATCCCTGACCCTCTCTCGCCACTCCTCCCTATCGTTCATCGCCCTAGGTAGGTCTTCAGGACAACATCCTGTATCCTCACATAGCTGCTGAATGTACGTTCGAGCTGGTCGTCCTGCTTTTGCGCAGCCATGTGTGGGGATCCATAAGAGTACATCTCTTATGAGTTCATCTCTGCTTCTCCAGCAGTGTCCTGCATGTCTGGTTCGTCTAACTTGAATAGTTTTCGTGATAGGGGGCAGGTTCCCGTACAGTTGGTGTCTTGTGGGGTGTTGCTGCCAGGACTTGTTCAGGATTGCACGCAGCATTCTTGTGTAATTGCCATCTAGTTTCTTCTCCAGCCGTTTTGGTTAGCGTCCATGTAGTGCATCCATATAGCAGTATCGATGTGACCGCTGCCTGGAAGAAACTGCGTTTCATTTTATCGGTTAGGTCTGATTTCCATATAATCGATAGCTGTCCATGCTTTCGTTAACCTCGTTTCGATGTCCTTTTCGGTTGATTCGACGCTGCTTCCTAGGTACGTGAATTTGTCTACTAGTTTAAGTGGGGTTCCTTCTAGAGTGGAGATGTCCCCCGTTTGGTTATAGCACATATATTCCGTTTTGTGTGCATTAACATAGAGGCCTATGCTTGCTGCTGCTCGTTCCAAACTATGCAGAAGTGTTTCGGCTTGGTCAGGTGTATTTGCCAGTATCGCTATGTCATCAGCGTAGTCGGCATCGGTAATTGTTGTCGCGGGGTACCTTCTGCTTCTTTTCTTCGTCAGTTCGAGGCCATTCTCTTTGATTTTGTCCAATCGATGTTCTAAGTACGTAGTCTAGACAAATGATAAAGAGGTACGGGGCCAGCGTGTCCCCTTGTAGTACTCCAGCTACAATGTCAAAGTATTCTGTGTCTCAATTCGGTGATCGTACTTTTACTTTAGTGTTTCTATAGAGAATCGTTATTGCCGCTCCGGTTTCTTTAGGTATGCCGTACGCTAGTAGGATTTGTTCCATCTTTCCTCTGTGAATGGAGTCGAAAGCCTTGGTAAAGTCGACAAATATTAATGTCGCTTGTAGGTTCTTTTGACCGTACACCTTCAAGGATTCTGCGGATGGTTAATATTTGTGAGGTCGTGGATCTATTTCTTCGGAAGCCATTTTGGTTTTTCTAAGTATGTTGTCGATTTTGGGTTCTATTCGGTTTCGTAGTAGGGCATTGTAGATTTTGGCTGCTATGGATGTAAGTGTTATGCCTCGGTAGTTTTTGGCTAATCCGAGGTCACCCTTTTTAGGGAAGGGGAGTATGCATCCCTTCATCCATCTATCTATCGGATTTTGATTGTATACTGCGTTGCAGTGTCGGAGCAGTATGTCGTCGAATTGTCTGGTCTTCCATACTTCCGGGGGAATTTCGTCCAGCCCTGCAGCTTTCCTATTTTTAATTTTTCTGAGAACCGAGTCGAGTTCTTCTTGTGTGAACGGTCCAAGTTTAATGTCTAATTGTTTGCTAATTATTCTGGTGATTGGTTCATGTGTTATTTTTGGTGGATTTCCTAGTAAGTTTTCGAAGTGCTGTTTTCCACAGTTTTTATTCTTTCTTGTTGGTTTGCTGCTTTAAGTTTTGCTTTGGCTGTGTTCTTTCTTCTGCTCACTTCGTTTTATTGTTTTGCCAGGCTATTCTAGATTGTCTATCTTCCACCGAGTCTCTAATCTTATCTATCTGATTTTGAATGTATTCTGTCTGTTCCTTTATATATATGCCTGCTAATTGATATTGTGCCGTTTTTAGTTTTAAGGCATTTGTGTCTTGTTGGGTTTTTTTCGATAGTTTTTGGAGGCTGTTTTCACTAGTGCCCGTTTTTCTCTCACCGCTAAAGTTTCCCATGGGACTCTGTATTTAGTTTTTAATTTTTGTTGGAATGTATTTTGCTGCTGCCTCGAGGTGTGCATTGACGAAATTTTCATATTCATCGTTTGGTGTACTTTTTTTCCGTCTTTTCTTGTAGTGTTTCGAATCTGTTTCTTAATTCTAATACGTATTTATCTCTTATATCTTTGTTGTTTAATAGGGCCCAGTCATAGTGTTTGGTGGTCGCTGTTCGTTTGGCGTTTTTTCGTAGGCTTAGCCATATTTTCGCCGTGACTATTCGGTGATCGGTGGACACACCCTCAAAAGAGGAGTATGCCTCGCAATTCAATGCACTATTTTTTCCATTTCTTGTTTATAAGGACGTAGTCTATCTGAGCTTTAGTATTGTTTGCGTACGTGTATGTCCATAGTTTGCCCTCCCTTTTTTGGTAGTTTGTATTGAGGCATG